>QKQZ01032809.1:0-34657 GCA_003595255.1 Solenopsis fugax | reverse complement strand
TATATATATAATTCAAAGAAACATTAGTTACGGTCCATTTTTACGAATTTGGTAAATACGAGACAAGCTACATTTTCACAATGAAACACATAATAACGAAATGACATGCACAACAAAATTTTATCGTCAATCTATCACGTTCCACGCCTATTAGTTCTAATTTTGTCCGCGACGAAACGTCGCTACTGTCAACGCAGAGTTCTCAGCTGAGGCGCCAGGAGCCTTAATAAAGAAAAGTCGCCAATACTGGACTAGCCTTCTAAAGCTATTCCCTTATGTCTCAAAACTAAATATTGCATTGTATTTATACTAATAAAAACACGATCTACTTAGATAATTAAAGAAATAAAAACCCAAGTTCATGTAACGGCTTTTTTCTATATAAAATTTGATAAAAACGAATTTTTGAAAACCGAAAATAAAATTTGCACTATTTTCTTTTGCAAATTGCATTTGTTTAAACAATTGTGAGTATATTATTAATAATAATATTAGATCATTTTGTTTGTAGCTTCCTAAAACTATTTTGTTTATATATTTCTCTTTTAATTATCTTTCTCCGTAGTGCGATTTGGAACATAAATCGCTGTGAAGTGCGTAAACCGGTACACTGCTCCGTGACTATAAGGTAGACCGAGGCGAATCGAATCAATTTTTCTTCATAGGTAAAAAATAATGAAAAATTAATTTTGTTATTAATTTTTACTCTAAATTCTTAATTTTTATATCTTTGACTTAAGTTTTAATAAAATAATATTGTACATAAACATGGTATTTCTTATTACACAATAAAGAAAAAAAAAAAAATAAGAAAAAAAATAAGAAAAAAAATAAGAAAAAAAATAAGAAAAAAAAATAAGAAAAAAAAATTGTCTGATTCGCCCTAAAAATTGGAGGCGAACCGGATCACTAATGTAAAAAAAATAAAAATCTAAATTAAAATCTAAAAGAAATAAAATTGAATAAACTATTTGAAAGAGCCAATTTAGCCTTTTTGTTACAAACTCATAAAATTGAAATCGTGATTTTATATGAGAAACAAAATTTCTTTTCACTCACAATCTCTGCGCTTATATCACCGACTGACACTGAATCATACGCAATACAGAATTGTTGTCCATTATTTCCGCTGCAGAGAGAGCGTGCAGAAGTAACTAGCATATTAAAACAGATCGTATGAAATAAAAAACTAATGACTGTCTCAAAATTTATAATGATTCGATTCACTCTGTGATCCGATTCGCTTCCGTCTACACTAGGTCTGGTTGCGTCGTGTTAAGTTGACGTCAACTTGACGACCGATAAAAAGCTTGTCAATTAAAACTAGTAAATCATTGTTAGCTTGCAGAATGACATAATCAAGGTAATGTATCTAAATCAATGAAAAAAGCATTAAATCTTTTAAGTGTATAAGTGGATTGACGCGACATTGAAGGTTAAGATAAATCATGTACGCGAGTTTATCAGACCCATGATCTGTTCTCACGGAGAAGTATACTGATACACTTTTCCGTTTACGATGCACAACGATTTCATGTTTTAATTCTAATTTTTTAATTTTACAAATTTTATTGTTTAATACATAAAAACTTATTTTATTTCATGGAGGAGTTACAGGTAACTCCTCCATTATAGGACCGTGTCTAAATTCTGCTATTACTGCCTACTACGCCTGTTTTAGAGCTCAATTTTTCAGTCACTCTTATTGAATTATGTTGCAAAAACATTAATTATTACAAAGTACAAAATAGTATTATAAAATCGCTACACCATTTAATAGAAAACACTTTTTAATTTGTATTTATGTTTTTAAAGTTTTATTTTTAGCTTTTGTTTAAAAAATGTTATCCAAAAACGAAATGGTATACTGGTTTTGATGACTTTCCTCTATTTTAATACGCTTGAATTACACAACAGAAAATAAAAATTCTTTTTGTTGTGCAGTTGAACGAGATTCTCTCTATCGCATTGACAGAAGATGAAAGAAATATTCGATTTTCTGTGCTTTTAAAAATGATGTGCTCATCTATTTGTCAAGTGTACAAAATTTTGAAATGAATATAAAAGCAGCGTATGTACAGGGGTATTGCAGTACAAACGTGGAGATTTGATAGCACTCATGAAACTACATGAAAAGCTCTTAATAAACATTAAAAAATCAAACATCGTTATCGATGTTGAACGCGTATATATATAGTATGTTACTTTGAAAAAACGGAGGATTCGCTGTTCGATTCGGAGAATCGAACGACGCGCAGGCGGGTCCCGCCGCTTCAAATCGCGACTCGAGCGGATATTGCACGCGAGTTAAATTAATAAACGACGTTCCGCGGTGATTTCGTCCGAATTGAATTACGCGTGTATGTGTCGTGCTTGCAAAATTCGCTCGTCCGAAGTGCGACATGGGGCAGAAGTGCGGGTGTGAGTCGTCGCTTATGCGAGTCGACTCGATCTAAAGAAAAAAAAGAGGGGAAGGGAATAAGGAAGAAAGGCACCGCATGCACGCATGCACGCACGCACGCACGCATGCACTCGGAGGTAAATCATCCCGAAAGCAATCGGCTGTGGGCGCCGACGGTGATTTACAACAAACAGCTAGGTGTTTACTGGCGTTTGCGACTCGCGACTATGACGACCGGCGCAAGTAAAAATCGATTCCGTTCTCTCCGGAGAAACTCGCGTCCCAAAGTTTCCGCCGCGGTTATTTACGCCTCATATTGTTCGTTTTGACGAGCGTAAACGTCGACGGGCCGATTTATGGCCGACGATCTCGCTCTGTCCGCGACCGCGTCACGAAACTGTTCTCCTCGCGGCGACGTCTGCATTAGGTCGACAATTATTATGTTATTAGTGCGCCTCTTCGGGGGTGTACGACGCCGAGTATCGGCTAAGGGTGGCCCCTCTCTCACGGGTGGTCCAATTGAAAGGGAGAGACGTCGACCCGTCCAAGATAATCACAACTCCTCGTAGATCTCTAACTTTTTTATAGACTCCAACTTCTCGATTTGTTGAAGATTTGTTACCAAATCTTGGAATCTCGAAATCTCCAATCTTGACTTTCACTTGCTGGACGTGTATCGTTTTAGAAATGGATTTAAAAATTCTGAGAATCGAAGAACATTCCTATTCGATGTCGGACGGCATCTAGGTATGTATTTCGTGCACGTAGCAGGTTCGAGGGATGTTCGCTTCTCGCGAGTGGCATCTTTCGCGTCTTTTTACCGTCGCGTCGTCCCTCGCACTTCGCGTGGCCCGAGGTTTCTTCTCAGCGAATGCATCTGCGGCCGTGGATGGCCGCGGCCGGCCGGTAAGCTTCCTTAAGTCCGTAACTCTGCCGTGATTTGTGTCCCCGCTTTCGCTCTCGGCTCGTTCGTTTCCTCTCTCGGTCCCTCCGCAGGGTCCTCACTTCTGTCCCCGAAGTTGGTACACCCACACGCCGTCCACCTCGCCGTTCCCTCCCCCCCTTCCTCGCTACTTCCCTCCATGCCTACCGAGCAATTAACAAGTCCCCCTCGAGGGCTAATCCCGCTAATCCCTTGACTGATGCCCCCGTTCCCCTTCTTCTCCCCCTGCGCCCATCTTCTGGCTCATGTCCATGACCCGCTGCGCTCCCGGGACGAGCTCGTTCCACTACCAGCATCCTTCGAAAGGATGCTGGATGCTGGAAGATCGCGAGATATATTGCCCAGCCTCTCGACGACTCTATTCTCGCTCTTTCAGTCGCACGTTTTCGCATGGGCGCGGACAGAATTTTTCGTGTGGGCCCGCATGGGCATCGCCAACAGATTTCTCGCGAATTTGTTCTAGGAATTCTATCCAAGGGATTTCGAAAGATCTTTTTCATATTTTTTTTTAAAGATCATTTTAATTACTTTGAAGGCAGAATTAAGAAATTATTTAATTTTTTTTTCTATCTGAAATAATACGTTTTTATTAAATTTTTACATTTTCTGGATATCTTTGATAACGTAGAGAATTTTAAGCTTTTCTTTATAGCGTACATAATTATAGCTTGAATTGCAATTCGGTAAAAAACTATTAACTTCCGTAATTATTCGAGAATTTTAACATATTATAATTCAGTCTAAAGCCTTTATTCTATTTTTAGAAATGGAGTAACGTTATCCATTCTTGCATAGTTACCTATAGATAAAATTTCGACAGGAATTACTTTCTAAACTAATGATTTATTGCACGTCATTGCGCGTCAATACTCTTTAGTAAGTCGCCGTTAGTTTTCATGCTAATTTCGAGCATATGCGATGACGCGGCTGTCATCTTCGCGAAAGAAAGTATTGGTTGCTGATAAATGAAACGCGAGAAGCGTAGCACGTCAGGACATGCTCTAGGATATTTGTCATCTGTAGGCCCGCGAGATGATTTCGCGTGGTGACTGATGAACCACTTTATGGACAAACAATGGCTGACGATTTATTTCTTCATTGTAAAATGCTAATTCTCGCGCACAGTTGCGAAACGACAGTGGCTTTGTAGCGAAACACGGCGTACTATCTTCGATTGTCCCGTACAGGATATAACCGTTATCGATTAATTAGTGTCTGACGTCTCTGACAAGTGAAATTTTTCTCCTTTTTAAAAACTTTCACAAATTTAATTGATTAAATNATTAATTAGTGTCTGACGTCTCTGACAAGTGAAATTTTTCTCCTTTTTAAAAACTTTCACAAATTTAATTGATTAAATAAATATGAAAGTTTGTATGCTTCTGTTATCAGTAATATGTATATATATATATATATATATATATACACACTAATAACAGCATACAAACTTTTATATTTATTTATATATATGAATTATATATAATTTATTAATTATATATGATGAATATTAATTATATATGAATATATATAATTTATATATATATTAATAAATATGAAAGTTAGGGTGATTTCTCACACAAATTCAAAACGAAAACTATATATGACCATATGTCCGAAACAGGTTACTTTCAAAGATGCAAGGTGTCAAAGTTGATAACTAAAATTCGTTTGTATTTACTTTAGAGTTTTATTGTTTACTTTTCATTTTTTTGTACCTAATAATTAAACAATTTTGTTTATTTAAAGTTTATTTAAATTTATTTTTTCTCGGAAATGCAGGCTTGTTCTATTGAAAATATTAAGGAGATCTTTTTCTACTTATTTATCCCATTAAAATGAAATAATTTCCAACTAAAGAAAAATCAGTGGCGTACTTTTTTCGTAAAAAAGTGTAGCCATTTATTCTTGAAGCTTGATATTCTTCAACATACAAGGTTACATCAAAATAGCCCGAATGATTTTCGAAATTTTTGAAAAAAGCGAAATTTTTTCCAACTTTGATATTCTGTATCTTTGAAAGTAAGTCGTTTCAGACATATGGTCATGTGAAGTTTTCGTCTTGATTTGTGTAAGGAATCATTTTTTTAAATCTTTTGACCTACTTGGAACACATCCTGTATACAAATATATTTATTTATTATAACAAGGGAAAAGAGAAAAGATAAAAAATAAACAAAAGAAAAACTCGAAATTTTATTTCGATTTTATAATTTTATTATTCTTATAGCAAAATTTTTATTATAATGTTTTTATAGCTAAAAAGAAGATTTTAATTTAATTACATTTTAGATATATTGAATATTAGATATAAAAACATAACTGAAAATGATACAGCTCTTTCTCCTGACTTGATAAAATCCATTGTCGATATAAAAGTCGACAGCATCCTTACAATATATTAATAAATAATATAATAGACATTTCGTAATTCTTGGTTAACAGACACGGCAAGTAAAACCGTTAAATGTCGAGAGAGTTGGAAAGACAGTTCGTGGATTTGCTTTCGAAACGCATCCATTCAAGCCGGATCGTATTTAACGTCAGAAGCGACGTTATGTTAACTCGTACTGAATTACTGATCCATCACTGATTCACACGCGGGTAAAGGTTACCAATGAGATAATACGACACGATTCACGTTGCCGAGAATGAAAATTTCTCTCGTATACTTCTGATACATGTGTAGTTTCTCATGACATTAATTGCAAAAAAATTGGGAAGATAAATATTTTTGATTGACAAAAAATTATATTGAAAAAAGAAAAAATTATTTGTGAGTAAGAGAAGATTTTATTAAGATTTTATTTCACTGATATAAGTGTGTGGTTTGATGTAAAAATATAAAAACAATTTGCAATCGTCTTGGCACAATTTATTGATAATTCTCATGTAAATAATGTGTGTGCTTTTTCCTTATTCCTACAAATTTGTGGGCAGCATTTACAACATTCATCAATCGTAACCAGACTGAAATGTTGAAATCGTCGCTCGTCAGTCGACTTCTTAGCGATTAATATCGAAAAGTATAATTCGCCTTTCGCGATTTCAACGTATTGTTACGGCACAGCCGGGGAACACTTTTGATCAATTTTCTGTGCGTCATCGAACCGGGAAACGAGACGCGCGAGGGAACAGGGGGTGAGCCACGGAGACCGCTGCGACGGGAGGGGGAAGGGGGAGGGCGGGGGGTTGCGCGCACGCACCAGGGGTAGGTTACACCGTGGAGTGAATGTCATTTATACCGAGCGATGCGGTACACATTGTTAGCGCGGCATGACGGGGACACCACCCCTTGTCAGGCATTGTATATTTTTTGGATCGCGATTTAGCCGTGATGTACGGCTGCGGCTTTGCGCGTTATGCTAGTCATACACGCCCGTCCGTCAGGTAGCGCGGGGCGCTATCGCGAGCTCTCATAGCTTGGAGTGGAAAAGTGTAGGCGTGTCAGAAAGATCGAGTGGAGTTGGAGACGAGAATGATCAAAGTCACAAATGCGTGCATTCGCTAAGAAGATATTTCTTGTAATTTTAATCGAGAATACCCTCTCAATTTGCCAAATTCACTCGACTGATATCGCACAATGGCACTCTCCAAAATTAAAATTTCTATAGATGAGTCTACAAAATTTTATTATATTAATGGAGTTTTATATAAATTCATGTTACGTTTCCTAAAAAAAAAGATCGTAAAAAAATTATTTATTTTTCTCGATGACATTGCATGAATTGCCACGTAACATTTTTTAACGTGCTAACAAAGCAATTCTGTTACAGTATTTCTAAGCCAATAGTATTGTAGCGCAGCAATTGCAGCCCGTTTAAAAACGACGCATCCTGAAAGAAATGAATGCTCACGCGGCGAATAAAAATTATTTAATAATTTTTAACGGCGTATATATATAGGTTTATATATGCACATATGTGTTTTGCGCGACAGGTTCGCGACATATCGGCGGTATTTACTCCGCGTTGTGTAATCTACCCCGTTGTCAATGGTTTTTTTTTCATTCTACCGTGTTCCTTTCATATCCGGGAACAGCACCGGGATACCGAATCCCCGTTACACGTGCGGCAACTATCGTGTTTTCAAAAGCCATACGATTTTTCGGAACGCAATATCTCGATTTGCTCGCGCGTAGCGATTATCCCCAAAAATTATTGTTACTGTTACGCGACAATTTTTAGCACCGTTTCGCGCTTTGCCGGCACTATGATTCGCCAAAATTTTATCAGGATTTATAGATATCGTTTAAAGTATCCCGAACTTGTTTCATCTCGAAAATGCTTCATCGCTGCTATCGTATACTGTCAATATTAAGTGATTAATGAAATTAGATGAGATTATTATTAATCTCGAACACTGAGGGAGAAATATGCCTGGTATTTATGGCTATAATTGCGTGGTAAAATAATTATGATCAGGAGCAGTGTTGCGCTTAGATAACTTAAAATTTATCTAGATAAAGATAAGATAAATTACATGTAAATGTATCTTAGATAAGATAAAGATGATTTAAATTTAATTTATCTAGATAATAAAGAAAAGTATGTATAGTTTTTTCTAGATAATTTTCAGATAATATTTTTATTGAGCAAAACAATTTAAGATATAAAATATGTTCATATTTTTATTTCTAAATAATTATTTTTTAAAAATAAAAGTTCTTCAAATAATTTAATCTAACAAAAAATATTTTTCGTTGAATTTAAATCAATACGCAAATAAAAATCAAAGTTAAATAGAAGCAATATATAAATATAATTTACATTATGTAATGACTGACAAAATTTCTTGTAAGTTTTCGAGTTTTATAGTTTTGGGGCAATTTTTATATTCCGTTTTTATATACTGTACTAAAAATCTATAATTCATATTACATATCTATAGATTTTCTGATAATGAATTTTAGAAAGCTACTCCTGAAAATTTGTTAGGGTAAATGGTAACTTAGGAGCTGAGACTAAAGACATTACACGATATTTTATTATCGTTTTATTCGCATTATCTTAGATAATTTGAAAAAGATAATATTTCTTTTCTTATCTCCATCTTTATCTAAGATAATATACATTATAATAATCTAAATAAAGATAAGATGAAGCTATTTCTTTATCTAAATGATTATCTAGATAATTGTATATAGATAACGGCAAACACTCATCAGGAGTCCCATTTTTATACTTATTACTGCTATAATGTTAGTAATAATAATCTTGTGTTTATAATTCTACCAGCTATGAAAGAATTTTACTATAACTAATTTTAAATATTAATATAGTATAATATCAAAATACGGACAGCAAAAGTAAAATAAACATTTTTATATAATAAATGCAATCACAATTATAGTAAATATATAACTATTCTTTTAACATTTGCTTATTATTCACGTAGCAATAATTACTAACAGCTATAATTTGCATGATTAAAACAATTATAAATATGTAGTTGTAACACCGAAAATAACTATGAATTATAATTAAATTATGATAACTGCAAAATTTTTTTCTCAGTGAACGTGATGTGGAATATCGCGGGTTTCTCACGCGTTAATTTTAGTGACGAAAGTTTTGGCAAAAAAAAAAGTTAAAATTAGAATTCGACGCAGTTCTGGTTATTCTATTACACTATTACTTTGCTCGCAAAACCAATCGTCCCTTGACATAATTGATTCCTTTCGAAGCTCAAAAAATACACCGTGCGATCAAAAAATTCGACCTCGAAATCACGCGCGATATATCGCGGAATTAATGGTAAATCAAACATACCCCTCGTTCACCCTGTTTCACCCCGTGTCAGTGGTCTTGTCGCGCTATTACAAGGCTACAATGGACCGGGGATCCACTGCGAGCTATTATGTCGCATTTCGTTACGTCTCCCAATACAAATATCCCCGGGGCGATGGCGAGTGATAAATCAGACTTTTCGTACAAGATCCGCCATTGTACTCACCCCACTGACACGAATGGATATCATTTCTTTTTTCTTTCTCTCTTTCTCTCTCTCTCTCTCTCTCTCTCTCTCTCTCTCTCTTTCTCTGTATTCAGTCCTAACCGGTCTCATGTGTTCGCGTTCGAGTTCTTGTTACTGGTGGGACTTACCAGGAATTATCGTCTGCGGTTGTGAGGATCGATCGATGCAAATTAAGGGCTCCACACGGGCTGGAATGCATCAACTGTGAATGATCACCTCATGTGTGATTACGACAACGTTGACAATGATAATCGGGATGCTAGTTAATTGCGATTCTTTTCGCTCGCATTTCTGCCTTTATTATTAAATAAAAGTGTTAGTGATATAGTGATTTAGTGACTTATTCGTCGGTGTAAATTTTTATTTATTTTTTTGTATACAATTGAAAAAGTTTGGGCTTAGCCTATATTTAAACATTGTTATTTTTGTTTCCTGATTTTTTCTCCGAAAAGTTTTTTATTGGTTTTATTTTAAAAAATCACCGAAGTATGCATTCAGAATAAATAATCCTTTGATGGATTTTTCACAAAACTTGCCTATTTTATTATTCGTAGCAAAGGATTCAAATTCGTCTGAAAATTGAAAGATGATTAGAATTTTTTCACTTTTTAATGAAGTTATCAGAAAAGATTTATTTTTAAACCTTCTTGTGCTTCGTAGCACGTTTATCAACATTTATAGAGTTTTTATTTGTTAAATATCAGCTTAAAAGCAGATGATTAAAAATACGTCAAAATGTTTAATTGAATCAAAAGATCGAAAGAGACGACCACGGTTCTCTCGTCGGACGCGATTTTTCTAAATGTTTCCGGTTTTTTCCTCGACCGACAATGACAACGAGAGGTCGGGGTGTCGGTTACAAGGCGGAACAGAGGGAACGACAGGTCGGACTGTCGGCTAAGTGGAGTAGCAGAGACGACGGAACAACAGAGAGAAGCCGAAGGGAGCGACATGAGTGACACATGGAGCGTTGACAGCTTCTCGCTCGTCTCTCTCCCTCTCCTCTTCCTCCGAACTCTCTCGCCGAATGTCATTACTCCCGACCTATCCATCCGGGATATCTCCGGTCGAATTAGTTTCTCTGAGTTTCAGAAGACCCCTTTTCCCGGTCAAGTAGTCGCCCAAAAAATATTTGTGCACGTGCTGTGAGTTTAGTACAATTTTTTGCAACGAAGTTTAGTACAAGTTACAACGAAGACGATATTTTTTGCATTGTTTTAAAGTAGATAGATATGTAAAAATGAGTACAAAAATTACATACATTATGATTAATTAGATATAAAGAAAAATTGTAAATTATGGTTTTAATTTAATATTTAATATAAAAAAGTTTGCACGAATATTTATCTAATTATATTAACATTTTTCCGTATTAATTTCTTACTTCAATAAAATTATTTTGATATTTCTTTTTACAACTAAACCGTTATGATTAAGATTAAGGAAAAAATGCTCCATGTTTGTTTCATATTTATTTACGTAAAATTGCATATAATTTATTTCCATTCCATTTTCAATTCTTTAAAGTTTGAAATAGATAAATATGGATGACAGTGAGGTAGAGCGCAAGTCTCTTTTCTTAAAGACGAAAGCGAAGCCAAGTTCGAAAACCATAGGAAAGTTTGACGGAGGCGAGAGACGAAACGGCCAATTTATTCTCTCGAGAGTGAGACTCGCAATCATGGCTTCGTTCGGCGAAGTTTGCTCGCTTAAATGGCCGTAGAGCCAAGGTGGGGTGGCTAATCTTCCGGCGAATGAGCATGAAGCCGGAGATGTTCCTCGCCGGGCTGCCGCTTAAACGGTGAGCGAGCTCACGGAGCTTTCGGAGAGTGAGGGGGACAGAAACTTTACTGCGGGGGGCGAAAGAGGACGCGGTATTACCTTAATCACTCGGAGGTCTGGAATATTGTTTCAAACGACTCGCCGCCATTTTTGGCCCGCACGCGAATTAATACGATCATTCCGGAAACGACGTCGATTGTTTACATCATTGCTTGCCGACAGACCTTTTAATTGTAGTTGGCTTTTTTTGTAACAAAAAATCAATTTTTTTTTACAAGAGAGAATCCAAATGTGTATCAAATTTTGGAAAGTTTGATATTAAGATGTAGAACTTGATAAAAGTATAATATTGAGGCTTATTAAAGGGTTGAAGTTACAAGATCTTTTTTTCTTTATTATATTCGAGATTGACTGATAATATCTTTTTTTCTGAATATTTATTTTTTCTCGTGTTCTTAATTTGTTTTATGATTCTACATAACTTTTTTTAAATTTATTTATTTAAGAAATAAAAATAAAAAAATTATTTAAAGAGATCAGAACATATTTAATTATTTCTTAGATTTGTACTGTTTAATAAAAATTGCGAATTTGAGAGTGTTAGTATTTGGCATTACAGCTTGGCTTAATTCTGTAAAGCTTTGACTATTCGCTGTGATATGTCACGAGTCCAGTCATTCCAAACTTTAAAACCTTTTAATTTCAACCCTTTGATCTATTGGCCTCTGAATGTTACATATTATATTATTGTTATGACATCAAATCCTATATCTTAATATGGAACTTTTTAAAATCCGCGAGATACATACCTAAAGAGAGAGAGAAAGAGAAATCCTCTCTTGCTAGTATAAATAATCTATTGAATATTCAAATAATTGACTTTCCAAGTTTTCTTTTTTTTCTCTTCTTTTTTCAAAGTGTAAAATATATATTACATAAGGGCTAAAAATAATTTTATAACGTTTAGAGATTATTTGAAAAAACATCTGCGTTAATATAATATATTTTAAATATTTTTTTAATAAGCTTTAAAATTAATAATTAGAACTGCAAGGGCTAATAAGAGAAAACCGCGGTTGTTAAGCATAATATAATTACAATTTTCTTCCTCATAACAGTACGCTTCGACTCATTGTCAGTTTCGAGTCATCCTCAGCTACAAAATGTTTTCTTAGTAAACGACGACAAAAAATTTTTTGTAGCTGATGACTCGAAACTGAGCCGAAACGTATTATGTTATGAGGAAAAAAATTAATTTGTTGTAATTATATTACTCTCCAACAATCGCGGTTTACTTTCATTAGCCCTTGTAGTTCTAATTATTCGACAATCTTGAGAGTATCACCCTTCAATGTTTTATTTTAATTTTAAAATTAATATTTCTTTTGCTTAACTGCACTTCTATTTTGTTAACGAACAATCTTTTGATCTCAAGAATAGTTAAATGCTTCCTTGCCACTTTTGGACTTGGTTCGTTCTGATATAAAAGGGAGAGAGGTAGGGCGAAGCCGGCCGAAAAGTTTGAAAAATAAATAACAAGGTGCTAAGCGGTTGCCGAGAACGAACGAGCCCTTCGTTGGGGAGCATCGCAGTTCCAAGGGTAAGAGGTGGCCGCTTCAGGGGTGAAAGCCGACCAAGTAAACGAGAGACAGAGAGGATCATCAAGCGTGAGAAAGAGAGAGAGAGAGAGAGAGAGAGAGAGAGCAAATAAAGCGAGAGAGGGGACTGCGGTCGAAGAGGCCTGTTTAACAGATTTAAAAAATCACCAATAATTCCGAGAGGACGAAGGGAGAGAGAGCGGCTGGCTGTTTGCTCGTCCGGAGGGGTGGGATGTAACTACCGAGAGCGTAGTAAGTGAGATCGTCGCGGGGACGTCAGCGAGAACGTCATTTTTCATTTTAATGGTGGCCTCTTCTGTCTCTTTTGCCTTCTCGGACTTTTCTACCGCCCTCTCAACCCCTCTCTCATCCCATTTATTTGTTTCTCTTGTCTCCTCCGCCGGAGGATTCTACCGTGGCCCCTTTATCCGAGGTTCCGTCCTGGTCCTTCCCTCTCTCTCCCTCTCTCCCTCTCTCTCTCTCCCTCTCTCTCTCTCTCTCTCTCTCTCTCTCTCTCTCTCTCTCCGCGTCTTTTCGCTCTTCTTTTCCCCGTTACCGCCGCTTCTTCTTCTTGCTCCTGCCGGCCCGACAGCTGCCTTTTATCTTGGCGCGAACGTCTTAATAGCCTGCGGCCGCTCTTCGCGCCCGACTCGCTTTCTTCCTTTCTCGATCTCGTCGTGGATACTTCGCGGCCACCGACCGACCGCCGAAACCGCTGCTGTAGAGGTGCGCGCATTTCGCACTCGTGTTTCGGTCTCGAACTTTTGATTGCATTCATCGCGACAACGAAGAAACCTAATGAAATAATACCACAAAGTATAATTTATCGATGATAAACATAATTTATGCTGCAATATTCATACTTTGTGTAAACAAGCTCGTAATCAATTTAAGTGAATTAATTTTTATGTGCGATTAAAGTGTTTTTACTTGTCTCTCTTGCCTAAATAAGATAAGCCTCGCATGTACTTACGCTCACTTTGAAAATTATTCTCGCTCGTAAAAACGGGACTGCACACGAACTGCTTTCTATGCCTCAAGACGTAAGTGGATTTATCGCTGTTACTTAAAAAGGCTAAACTTGGCGAATGCGAGACAGGAAGAACGCGGGGAGATTGCGAAAAAAAAGACGGGGCCGATCGTCGCGAAAATCGAGCGATTCGCCGACGCGACCAACGCGGCGATCAGAAAATCGATCCAAAGGCGTGCCGCGCGATCTTTTTACCGCAACGATCGCAATTGGAAGCGGACGCGAGACTCGATTCGACGTAGCCGGCTTCCGCGGCAACCGGTCGAAGGGGGCTCGCAAGAAAGATCGTCGAGGACGACTGTAAGCTCGACGAATGACAGTTACATGTCAATACTGAATTGAGAAGTGGTTGTACCTTTTCCTCTGTTCGCTCTTTTTGCAAAAAAATATCGTAAATATTCGTATTCGCATTCGTTTTAACCCTTTTCTGTGGAAATTTCTCTCATAAATAAAAGTCAATCTCATAAATAAAACGCAATCGAAGTAACATACGAATGTTGCTTTACTTTGATACTTTTTCGAAATAAGTTTGTGAAAAAAATAAAGTAAAGGAATTAATTATTGTTTAACACAAGTTGGTTGAAAAAATGAGTTTTCAACATTTATTATGAGAAATCTTGGTAAAATGTAATTAAATAGAATCGTTACATAGAAGAGTTACTTTGTTCATTGATTTTTCTCATTTTAGCTTTCCAATAACTACATTGTCTTATACCTCATTCCTCGCAAGATTGATCTTTCTTCTTTCGTTTCCGTCGATAGAAAAACTGTCAGAAGAAGAACGCAGTATCGGCGGGATAGTTTTAAAGTTTCAGCAAAGCGATACGGCTGTCAACGACGGTTCGACGTCGGACAGGTTTTTCCTGTTTTGACAAGTCTCGTGAACTGGCAACGATTTTTCTCGTCACGAATCCGTCAGTGGAACTTCCGACTAGAGAATATTGTTAAATCGTCTTTTAAAGAAACTTCTGAAGGCATCTGTTCGAGAAAACAGAAAAAGGAAAATCGTGGGTAGAACGATATAATGATGAGAAATGGATTTTATATTTTTTGATGAATTTATATTTCTAAACCTTGTAAATTTTTGTCAATAATTGGATTTTTTTTTATTCGATCTTTTATTTGAGATTTAGATACGTAAGTGGTAATTATTTACTATAGGGGACCCAGCTCCAATCATGTTGACCTTAACATATGTTATAGAGGCAAGGTTACTGAACAACTTTTCCTTATAAATTAATTGGCGCTCTCGTATAGTTTTCTAGATATACTTAGAGAAAGAAAAAACAGTTTTTTTTAATTATTTCAGAGAATATTCATTTTACAAAAAAAAGAGTCAAACGAAAAATGAAGCTCGTAATAAGCTCTACAAAAAAGGTCATATACATATTTCACCTATCTTCAATACTTTAGTCGTTATAATAGAAAAACTGTTTTATAAAAGAATGTGCGAAATAAAGCATATAAATGGATAAATATGTTATATTTACATACACACACACACACACACGGGGGCCTATGGCCCACCCTCTCCCGTACCCACCCCGTCGGTAGGGGACCTCGTTTTACAACCTCTCTCTCTCTCTCTCTCTTTCTCACCATGTTTATCACTAACGACTAAAATATTGAAGATAGGTAAAATATGTATATGATCTTTTTTGTAGAGCTTATCGCGAGCTTTATTTTTTGTTTGACTCTTGTTTTTGTAAAATGAATATTCTCTGAAATAATTTAAAAAAACTGTTTTTTCTTTCTCTAAGTATGTCTCGAAAACTATACGAGAGCGCCAATTAATTTATAAGGAAAAGTTGTTCAGTATCCTTGCCTCTATAACGTATGTCAAGGTCAACATAATTGGAGCTGGGTCCCCTATAGTAAATAATTACCACGTATGTCACATATCTCTCTCTATGTGATATCGTACATTGAGAGAAAAAATTGTAGTGATAACAACTATAAGGGGACAACCATACAAATTTGGTTAATATAATTATAATATATAGTTAAGTGAACTATATAATAGTTATTGCAACTAAGTTTATGGTTAAGAAAACTAATAAAAAATAGTTATAATTACTTTATTATATAGTATACTACAACTATTTTTTATTAGTTCTCTTAATTTAGTTGCAATAACTATAATATAGTTCACTTAATTATATATTATAATTATATTAACAAAAAATGTATGGTTGTCCCTTTGTAGTTACCACCATTACAATTTTTTCTCTCTGTGTAAAATTATTTCTACACTTCAAAAATTTTTAGTGAAATAAAATTTCAATGCTATATATTACGAAAAGTGTATTATATTTAAACTTAATCGATATTCAAAATTTAGTAGCATAAATTTGAAATAGAGATGATAATGAGTAATTGACACTATTACACGTGTGTTAATAACTTCCGTGATGTTCATCAGACTTCACAGTTACAAGATAATCATTTGGATGATAATTTCTACGTCAATTCCCCTCGGCGTTAAAAGTCTCGCTTTACCAGGTATATCCGATTACATCGATGTCTGTTACTCGGAATCGCACGCATTCATGTCTCTTTTTCCCTCTTGCGCCGCGGATAAGCATCGCTGGTCGCGAGAGAGGAGAAAATTTCAGTCGCGGAGAGGAAAGCGCGACACAAAAAGTGTGTATATTTCATGTAACTTTAAATGAGGAAATAATCTCGGCGCCGCCAACGAGCTTTTTGAATTAACAGCCGTCCGCACAACAAGCTACGTTTTATTGTTAATGCCTCGCGCCATTTTCACGGCGCACCGTACGACGTATAATTATTCACTTCTGTTAATGAACATCTGATTTTGTTAACGCCGTCGCCAAATTTTTGAACGCAAAACATAACTTTATCTAACATTTGTAGTAAGATGATATTTATGCGAAGCATTTTTTCTTTCGGCTATCTACACGAATTCTGCATAGTTTCAGCAAATTACACTGTTTCTCTGGCTTATTTTGTACGTATATTCTTTTTAAAAAAGGGTATTTTAGTAACAAATATCGAAAGTAGAGAAAGATAATAGTAATAATAGATCTATGGAATATATAAAGAGGATAAATTGAGAGATTGACTTTTTTATTTATTAATTGTTTTATTTATTAATTGGTTTGCAATAAGATAGATATTATATTGCAAGAAAGTGAGTCACAGGTCGGAATTTTTCGAATTTCATGTTACGTGCGGATTGTGTCCTAATTACATCGGTCTTTAATCAAATAAAATTATACAAATTGAATTTAAATAAAAAAATAACAAACAAAACCGAAGATTATAGATTAAATAATAAGTAAAGATTTCATTTTCTTTAAATAAAAATAAAATGCAAAAAATAATACAAGAAATTAAAAAAAATATATATATATTTAAAAAATATATACATTATATATATATTATATTTTTCTAGTGAACTTAAAGCAAACAATTTGTGATTACCTTTAAATTGCCTAATTTATGTTTAATATTGTTATGTAAACAATTAACCTTACGAGGTCCAATGTTTTTTCGCTGCTTTTCTTATTCAACCGGATCATTGATGCCTGATAGTGTTTTTGATAGGACTTTTGGGTTCTAAAAAAATGTGAAAAAATTCTGGTATCCATTTCAGAATACGATTTTACAATTGTTTGACCCAAAACGTTCTTTACTTTTTTATGTGAGTGTCCGAATTTGAGGCAGAATAATTCAAAATTGAAAATTCGCCTGTGTTTTTAAATCTCCAGTTGAACCACGGCAAATTAATTTTAAAATAATAGAGGAAAAGAGAATATTATGGCTACTGTAGACATTATGGCTACCTCTTTTCGTTATTAGGTGACTAATTCTAACAATTGTTTATGGAATTATTCAATTAGTAGCCCGCTGTTTTTTAGTGGTGCTAATATGCCAATACACAATACCTAACAATTGTTATAAGGCATTTTTACTTTTGAGCACTTCTAAACTTTTTCAAAGTATATTTTAGCATTTAATTACACATACTTCCTCATCGTTTTTAAACTTGAGCGTAGTATCACACGAATGTATGTACACTCGAATGTTTTTTTGTTATTTAACTTTTTATTTGGCTGTACACACTTCGAGTTGTGCAAAGTTAAACAATAACATATAGGATTTTGTTAATATGATTTTTTGAACGAAATTTTCATATCGAAATATTTCTTCGATAAATCGATTGTTGCTCTAAAGAGCGATGTTAGAAACATTAAAGATATCATTTTATGTTTGTTGTTTAATGTTAAACAGAGATAAAATGATATTTCTGGTAATATATCTTTTTAAAGTCTTTGAACGCAGGAAAATTTTAAATTAGGAAAATTCTAAACGATGAAAAATTAAAAATATATAATTTTTTAATAAAATACCGTGTTTTTTTTAAACTAAACCGATTTTTAAATAATTATTTTTGGGCTAGCCATATTACCACCACTTTTTCTTCTACTGATTATGCGATATCACATTTTTGTAAATCACATCCTAAGTAATAAATATTTCATTACTTTGAGTTTAGAATCTATTAAACATTACTTTGACGAATAGAATCGTTCTAGTTTCAATATAAAATATTGATTATAAACAAAGTTATTCAATAAAATAAAAATGGTTGCCATATTACCTTCTTCTCTACGTAATTTATTTTCCACTCTTCTAAGAGCAAGGACTTGATTTTTTATTTGTCACTTTATTGCGGAGGTATGACATGTACAATATAATTATATAGTCCGTACTATGGATAATTTTTCCCTGTCTAGATTTCAGCATCTCATGATTCTAACTCTTTAGAGTCGTGAAAAATATTTTTGCAGCATGGTTCGCCTTTAGATTTCGTCTTTACATTATCATTAATTGCACGATGCATTAAATTTCCATCATCGTCATGTTACATTAATTCGCCATACTTGAAGGCGTGCATAAAATTGTTATAAATAACACTGAACGTATTAACCAAACGCGAATCGAAGGCCGCGTATTACTCGGGAGACCTAATTTAAGACGCTCCAACGAGAGACCGGCGTTCTCCTCGCACCCCCGTTGCATTTAATATCACATAGATATTTCCGATAAGCATCGTCCATTAAGAAGTGCAGAAGGCAGCGTTCGAGGAACGCTTCCTCATCAAGCAAGGATCCCTTTGGTCGAGGCTCGCTGGGGCGCGCTGGCTGGACGAGCGAAGGGATCCGGATGAGAAGAGAGGGAAAAGGCCAAGCGAAAGCGGAGTCGGGCAGACGGGCGGGCGGGCGGAAGGGGGCAGACATACAGGTATGACTGCTGCTGTCATATATAATAACCGCATAAAACAGATACGCGCGAACCAACCAGCCCACGAATATATTATGTTGCCGCGGCTAATTTACGATTATAACGTACGTGTATAACTATCATTGTTGATATACTGCCGCGACGGAGCGGCCGGGAGCGAGCTTGTGGATAGCAGGAGAGATCGAGAGAGGAAGGCCGATGAAGGAGAGAAACGGGGAACGAGATGGAGAGTGAAAGAAGAGAAGAGAGGGACTGCATCGAATTACTTTGTGGCCGTAGCAGAACAGTCGCCGAATCTCGCGGTAATATCTCGCGGGGAATAATCACTCGCGAAGGAAAGAAAAAAAGATCGTCCCCAGCTTTCCCCCATGTTCGCGCACCTCCGCGTCCGTCAATAATTGCGCGCAAATAATTTAACGTTATGAATTGATTATGACGATGGCCGTTATCATTGATCCCGCGATGGCCTCGTGCTCGATTCATGATTCTCTTGTGCCAATCGATCACTATCGCGATATTCTCGAGTGCGAAGGGTTCCCTCGTGACGGTGTCACGTTCTGACGTAAGAGCGCCAGACGATATGGTAGACTGACGTAAAATGATAACGGTTTGCACTCTGTGATATAAGAGCTTTATAGAAAGTTGCAACAGCTTTCACAGCATAAGAATAAATATATTTTTTACTGCGAAATTAAATAAATGGCAGAGATGATTAAGAAAGCAGTTAAGGGAAGTTCTTATTAAGCCAATAATTTCATTATTTACGATTATAATCATCCGTATTAGAGGTGTGCGAATCAAGCATTTGTAAAGTCGAATCGAATTTTCTCAAATTTGCATTACATGTTAAATGTAATGAAATATTTTTAATAACGTTGGAGGTTTTTAATAGATTTTTAATAGATAAAAATCGCAAGAATTAAAAAAAATAACATACAAAAGATGATAATTAAAACTTTACAATAGACATTGTATATAGATAATAAGTGTTATATTTAAGCATTGAATATGAGCATGGAATACATATTACAGTGTTACTATCGGAGTGGTTGCACTTTATTAGGAAAATGTAATGGAGAAATTTTTTTCAAATTCTATTCTAAGTTTTATAAAATTATGATATAATTCTATAAAATATTGAAACAATTTACAAAAATGATTGTTTATCGTGTACATAAATTTTTTAATGATTTGGAAACGATAGAGACGTTTTGAAAATTTACAATCAGGTACGAAAATTGGTATATATATGTCGATGCAAGATTGATATTCGCGTGAGACATACATAAAATAATTAAAATAAACGGTCGATTCATCGAATGATTCGAAATTCTCGAACTATTCGAATTCGAATCCACTGTGAATCGATTCGACTTCGAATTATTCAGACTTCTAATATTTTATAATTTCTCGTTACACATAAAATTTTTTCTCAAGATTTATCACTCAAGATTTCAAAGTCAGTGATTGTAGGACAACATAGACTTCGAAGAATTTTACTATTTAATAAAATTTACTAAATATAATAAGTGTCTTATGAAAGTTTACTAAAATTTTACCCAAATTTTAAAATTCAGTACATTTTAAAATTATAGTAAAATTCTTCGAAGTCCATGTCCGGTGGTTATCATAATTTTGAAGATAAATTCCAAGAGAAAATTCTCTCCGTGTATTTATTGGTAACCTTCGAGAGCGCGCGATACTTACATTTACATACGATTACGCATGGTTTAATCATGTTAATACATTCTCTTAGAAGCTCCTAGTACATTCTTCAAGTGAAGTGTAATTATTTAATTAAAACTTGAGTAGAATCCTGTCTCGTAGGACTAAATAGAACCGACTATCTAACATTATCTTGGAAGGAATAAACTCGTGTCCCAAACGACCTTTTTAACGAACTACTTTAAATTCCATTAAAACGGTCATAAATTCTTTATAAAAGAAACCAGAAATGACATTTTGATGTATGGAGTAAAACGGCCACCAAACCACTTCGCTTCACGCATTCGTTTTGTTAGCATAGTGTTTCCCGGCGATGCCACGGCGCGATACGCGAGAAGAACGACGGGCATATCGATGCCAGCCGAAGATTGCATTCAGTTGCACGCGCGCCGAAATTCGAGAACTTCCGCGAAATCGAAGAAATGGGAACGAGGGAGCTACGTACTGCCCTTTATGCCCCTTCCCGTTTTTTTTCCTCACCATACATTTTCGCCCAATTTCGCCGTAATACATCTCCCAAGAGATTTCGACCGAGCCTCGCCATCTCGCTCGATTCTATCGCACAAATGTAAAAATTAGAAATTAAAATAGGATAAATTGGGATATTATGGCCATACAGAAAAGATGACCATAGTCTATAATTTCTCCAATAATTGCTAAATAGTGCATTTTTATAGTCATTCTGAAAGATCAATATTTACAGTAATTTATATGCTTACACTATTCGAAATAATCTTATTCTGAATATTATATAATACTTTTACTTTTGACTATCTGCAAAGTTTTGCATATGTCCTCTAAAAGCTGCTATAACATCGAATAAATTACAGTTAAGCTATCATAATCAACGTTACATATATAATAAAGGAACCTAAATTGTAACATGACTTATAATTTGTACTTTCATTTTCACTATTTATTTAAATACATTATGATCATCTTTTTCTTACGATTCGGGCAAGATGGCCCACTTTGTTTTTTCATACACTGTTTTTCTTTAAATTATAGAAATCTGTTTCGTTTCCTTACTTTAAAAGAATTAGAATTGTTATGATATTATTGCAATATCAGATTTTAATTTTTATGTTACTGTTGCAATATTATAATTATAACTAAGTCATGTATAATTATATATATATTTTTTAAGATATATATACGTGTTTATACTAAATATATAAAATTACAAGTTTTATTTATTACTTTAGAAAAAGTTACATTCATTTTTAACATAAAACGTGTGCAGCCAACTGTCCCATAATACTATGGCCATCTTTTCCTTAAAAGTTTGATAAGATGGCCAATGCATATGTAATAATATTTTGATAATATTATTATCAATATAATTAGATTTCTAATAAGTGTTTTCTCTTTAATTCAATTGTATTATTTAAATTCAATAGTATTATTAACTTTAAGATTCAGAGTGAAGTGATATATCAAACATCATTAAAAAATAACAAAAATAAAAGTATGTTTTTTGCATTTAAAAAAAACTATGGCCATCTTACCCTATTTGAGTAAGCAATCGCTTTCAATCGCTCGTCAGCTTTCACGCTTTTTCTATCTTCCATTCGCTTCTGTCTCCGGTGCTGGAAAAACTCGGATATCTTTCTCTCGCTAGCAGCTGGTGAGCTTCACGCCTACATCCAAAAATATTTTTAAAGACGCCTTCGTCCAACGCGCGCGCTTGTGCCCGTCGCACACACCGGCGTCTCTCACATCTCCCGGCGAAAGTTTCTGCGGGACGTGTTAATTCCGCTTGCGTGCGCTTCCCAGAAGGGCATAAGCGCATAAAACGATCGCGCACACCTGATCGCCGTGCCGCGCGAAACTTCTTAATCCCGCTCGGAGGCCCGCGCAGAGAAATGATGTCGACCGTGTCGGCGGGACGGGGTGTCGGGGTTGCATGTATGCCGACGTGGTTTACAGCCGACGTCGCCTCGTACATAGATTCCCGAGGGAGAAGGGTCCTCCCCAGGCCTTCNTCTCTCTCTCTCTCTCTCTTTCTCGCCCAGGCCACGGCGATATTTTAGAGGCCACGCAGCGCGCGGGGCCCGCCGCCGTTAAATCATGTGCAACTTACCTCGCGTCGCGAGCTGGACATCGCATCCTCATTACGGATTATTCATTAATCGCCGGGCCGACGTGTCCCTTAGGTACGTGAGTTATACACGGTGGATCTGGCACCTCGGCGCGAGCATCTCTTCGCGTCTCCAGCGGACACATTCACGGCTGCTTGTATACGTTTTATATATATACGTCGTGTCGGTTCTTCCCTTTTAAGAATCTTCGTTAAGTATGTAGATTCGATTGAGATGAAATGCATCCTTTTACGATCACGCGAGAAAGAATGCCGATAAAATGAATATAAAATTCGTTGAAAAATTAAGTAATTCGTCTTAGAAAAATGGATAAAAAATATGGAATACTTTAATTACATTTTTTCTGCTTTTCTACGTAACGATTTGAGTAATAGGTTTTTTGATGATTTTTAACCTTTCGCAGATCAATCGTTTGAGACCCCAGATAATTAATCAATTCTACTTCAAATTTAGACATGTGCAAAAAAAATAAAAAAAACATTTTGTGTCATATAATTGTAATCATATTCTTAAATATTAAAAGAGTACCAGAATTCTTCCAGTTTTTTTAGAGCTTTTGAAAAATTCAACCGTTTTCCAGTGACCCTCAATTAATCTGACTAAGCAATGAAAAATAAATTAGTCTGTGAAAGATTAAATTAAAGTAACCTCAACCGAATATTGAGTTCATCAAATTTTTTTATTTAGAAGAATCTATTTTTAAATATTTTTTTAAGACTTAAAGGGCTGCTTTTTCTTCTAAGTGTGAAAATTTAAAATAAATGTCCCAGAGATTGAATAAGTGTCCTTATTTCCGAACACTGAAAATTAATTATTATCTTAATGTTTTTTAATATTAAAATTTTATTGTAATCTTTAAATATTTAAAGATTATAAGGTAGGTTATTTTAAATATAAAAATTAGCATTTAAAAGATTAATTTGTTACATAACTAGGTTAGAGTCCATATTTTGATATTTTTAAAATTTTTAAAAGAAACGTATTTGTAAAAGAACATTTCTATTTAATTTTATAAACTATACATTAAGAACAAGCATTTTAGATTGTCCATTTACTGGTTCATTTAGATTTACAAATTTTTATTATTTTCAGAGTAGCTTAAATTTTTCATGCTTTTGTGTCATTAATAACATTTTATATTTCATATTTTAGTTAATTATCTAATTAGACCATTTTATATCCTTATAAAATTACAACCATTTTGTCTCTGCATCGTTAAATTCGGTTACTAGGACATTTACCTTGAATGTAAATATTTCTGTAAATTTCAAATTCCGTAGGGTACTCTTAAATACTTAGATATGCGGAATGCCTATAAAGTAGTCGTCCCACGAATTATTGTTAGCGTCAAATAATAACGTCGGCCTCGTGCATTTTGAAAGAAAGAGGAAACGAAGGGAGGAACGGTGGGGAGATCGAGGGGAAATAACGACGAAGGAATGCGCGAGCGTCCGTTAACGGAGCGATGTACGTAGGCGACGTGTGTACGACGACGGGCCCCTCGAGTACAGGCCGATCGATAAAACACGCCCGTAAATGGATAACGGCCAGACGAATGACGGAGATTTCACGAGAGAGCTGAAATCACGAAACGCTGGCAGCTGCCGGCTTTCGAACGGCCGTGCTATTAACGATCATCATCATCCTCGCGAGAGGATCGTCCCCGCGTCTCTCCCCGTTGTCGTAAAATCTTTATTTTCCACCGCTCGATCCTTCCGCGCTGCTTTCGTTATCCCAGCTCGGTGACAGCAAGTTAATAATAACGGGCCGCTGCAACCTCGTTACATTCGAATCTTTGTTAGAAACAAAATTTCTCTGTGAAACGTTTATGGACGCAAGAAGTGCCGATAGAACAAGTTACGAAACCAAACGCTGGAAATTAATGATTTATGATAATCATTGTGATGACACAGAAGAAAAATGGCTTCTAAGAGAGAATCACTGAAAAGAGATTGAGACGGTCATTGAAAGAAGAAAATTAAGTTTAAAATGAATGGAATAACGATTATTGTATATTGTAATGATCAATTCTCTTTTGTCTCGTTAATCTACAACAAACATGCAACACAACTTCAATAGTATAGAATTGTTATTTTGCTGTCTTGCATTCTGTTGCTGAAGCTGTGCTCATCTCCGAAGACTCGCCTCGGCATTTCGCAATAACGAGAAACGATATGAAATGATCGTGTGTGGGTTTGCGCAGTTGTACGATTTACGATAAAACAGGATAAATCGATTTTTGCACTTTTGGGACTGATGACGCCGTCTCGCAGCTTTATGGTCGCGTATTAAACCGGACATTTTAAATCACGACGAAGTTTCGTCTCGCGTGAGATTGGCAGTAAAGACGAGTCCGCGAGTTGGATTCTACAGATAATGCTGCGGGATCGTGTTTGACTTCACTGCCATTTTCGCCATCTTCTTCGTGTCTTGTCTTTCTCTTTCAGATTCCACATACTTTAAAATTCTGTAAGATAACAATCAGCTAAGCCTTGAATTTCTTTGCTTAAGATTCTACAAAAAACTTTGATGTAAGAATATTTATACTTATTATTTTATTTTTATAATCTTTTTCTAAAAGAAATATGGATAAAGTAATCCGCAGTCGATATTAGTAGAGAAAAGTCGTCAATATTGGCATAGATCTCCTACTAAAGCGACACCGGCCTTTTATTTCTCGAAAATTAAACAATGCACTATATTTATACTGTATTTAAAAATATTATTTGTTTAGGTAATTAAAGAAATAAAAATCCTAAAATCATAGTTTATACATTCATGGTTTCTTTCTATATAAAATATGTTGAAAACAAATTTTTGAAAAGTGAGAATAAAATTTACACGATTTTCTTTCGCAAATTGCATAGTTTGATAATATTAGATCAACTACAATGTTGACATTTTTTTATGAATTTTTTCATATTTTCTTTAATATCTTAAGATAGCAAAAATAACGTCGGATGCAACAAATTCCATATATACACTAATAAGATGCCAAAAAAACGTAAAATAAAGGATCCAATTCTAGTCTTTTAATTTTATAAACTTTGTTGTTTAAAACATAAATTTTAATATAACAAAAATATATTTTATTATAGAGAACTTATTCGACCAATAATGCAAAAACGCAATATAAACAAATTGACTTTAACGATCATAGTTACAAAATCTTAATGCTGATATTTATTGTGTGATTTTATATATATATCTTTTCAAGTTCACCAATCTGCGCGCCGAATAGATTTTTCTGTCATAACATAATTCTAATTGTAAGTTTAACAAGAATTAATAATATCACATTTATCTAATTGAAAATTAATTTAATAATAAATGATGCTAACTTGTATCTGAATGTGAGAATTCTTTTTCTCTTAAAAATATATTTTATTACTTATTAATTTATTTTATAGTTAACTCCTTTCCTACGGAGCCGTGTCTGAATTCTACTATTATTATTTACTATACCAGTTTTGGAACCTAATTTCTCAAATGCTCTTTCTGGTTTATGTTGCGAAACATTAATTATTACAAAATACGAAACAACAGGGTTGGGAACTTTACCTTAAAAAAGTAATGCGTTACCGTTACAGTTACTTCGAAAATAACGACTCGTTACTTTTTCGGTACTTTTTTGTAATGCTAAAGTATAAAGTTATTAGATTGTAAAATTATATTATTTAATAATCAATTTTATATGTAATAATAAGTATTAAAACTTTAAATTCTCTAAACTATAATTATATAGAACATAGCTTTTTTTATATGTATTAAATTTGTTTAATAATTTTTCTAATTCTTTATATTAATATCGTATTTATTTTTTACTATTTTTATACTATATATAATTTTAATAGAAATTGAGATTAAACATTGTTTTTAGATTTTAAATTTCGTCACATTTTAAATCTCAAAATTAAATGCAAATTTTTTCAACAATATATGTATATATATTTTACAAAAGAAATTTTAAGTTTTTATACAATAATAAATACAAAGTTTTGAAAGAATTCCGTACGATTTATGTAAAAAAAAAAACCATTGGTCAATTGAATTTTCGTTAGGAAACTATAACATATTAAAAATTAAAGAAAATTTACCAAAGTTTTTTTCATTGTGTGGAGTCTTTTAATATGGAACAATGAGAAGAAAACCTATTCATTGCGTAATAAAAAAAAAACATTCTATGTACACTCAAGAATATGATTCTTTCATTGAATCTTATTACAATTGCGATTTGTAATTATTTGAATGATTCTGACTGATTATGAGTGATGATTAATCAAACATCATTAATTAATAAAAATCAACAAAAAATCAACTTTAAACTAATTTAATGATTAATCGTATATTTAACAACATTTTCCAATTGTATGTACATTGCGCATTATTTTAATTTTGTAAAATTTATTGATATTTGAATAGAATTATTTATTCGGAATATTTGTATCCAATCAAGACTCTAATGCGCGATCAGCGCGCGATCTATTAAATAGATCATAAGGAACTAAAGTAACGATAAAGTAACGGCTGAATTCGTTACCGTTACTGTAAAAATGTAACGACGTTACCGTTACCGTTACAGACATAAAAAAGTAACGAAAACGGTAACAAGTAATAACGCGTTACTTCCCAACCCTGCGAAACAGTAATATAAAACCTGCCATTTGATAGAAGACACTTTCTAGCTTGTATTCATATTTTTTAAAGTTTTATTTTTAGCTTTTGTTTAAGAAATATTACTCGAAAACAAAATAATATGCTAGTATTTTCCTCTACCTATAATATTTTTCGACAAGACATCACTTGAATTTAAGTCTCCAGATAGATGTTCTCTCCGCGTGTCCAACGCTGCGCCGCTGGATTTTCCGATCCGTTTCCGGTCCTGATATTCGACGCATCGTACCCGGTTACAGGTACTTCCGTGGCCTACTAGTCATGCGCTTTCGATATCCGACATACTGGCGCAATTAATGTCCACCGACAGTGCTATCGGCACGCAGCGTGTTTCAGTTTCCGGCGTAAACGGCGCGAAAATGACCATTGGCGAGATGGTCCCTCCCCCTGCCCACCCCTTCCCACGCATCGCGTGTCCTTTAACGAGGCTTCTCTACAGGACTGCAGGATTTCTCGATCCGTGGAAGGTCTCCGTGTCATCCGTAATGGCCGCATCTCCATCGTACGCGATGTAACGCGGCCGATAACCGCTATCGCGACTCGGATTATTTATGGTTCTTCTACCGGATATGCACGCGACGCGATAGTCAGCCACATCCGCTTGCAGAATGAATTACTATTAAATCTAGGAAAATTAATTTAATTCGTTATTGATGGCGCGCTGGAGAAATTTTTTATTTAAATCTCGCATTCAAATATAGCGACATGCAAATTTTATAATGAATCTGTCGGCGTCTCGTAGATATATGTACATATATAAAAAGAATGTGTATGCCTCATCTTTGATTGATTGGATGCCTCAATAGAAATTCTCAAAGCTTTGAATTAACGTGCACACTCTTATCATTCTGTACTTTTACGTCTGATATACATTGAAAAGAGATGTTAACTTGATGAAATTTTTCAATTGATTAAATTTGACTTAATACATAAAATACTTGAACTTCAGTTTAAGCATTTATATATTTAACTTAAATATACATAAAAATTTGAACTGAAGAAATTTAATCAAGTTGAAAAATTTAGTCAAGTTTACATTAACAACTTTTCTTAATGTATCTATAATGTCTATTGTATAATACATGTCAAGGAATCTGAATGGCTGCTAATCCCGTGCAAACGACAGGCATACGCGATATGTGATACTCCTCGTTATACGCACGTTTACGCGTCGATTCAGCAACGATAACGTTGCAAGCCTGTTGCAGCGTGCCGTTAATTTGTATTCTGTTTATACGTTACCGGACGAGATGCCGCAAAACTTTGATTACGCGCGCTGAGCTATCCACGAGGATATTTATCCGGGTCGCGGCGAATCGTTATCGTCGCGCACCTGATCCGTGATATTGCGCGAATATTTAATACATGTGATTACCTTTTTACAATTTATTCGCCGCGCGTGTTTCCCGTATCACGCTCGACGTAATTAATAGTTAACGCGGACGTTTATTTTTTTACGAACGACGGCGAGATGACTGATACTGCGCACGCTCGGTGCAGCTTGAGACTCCATTAAGTATCCTCGCTTTCAGTATTTTTGACTTCAGATTCGAATAAAATCAAAGACCTTGTAGGCTAAGTTTCATAAAAATCGAGCGAGCAGTTTACAAAATAAATTAAGTTTTTTATATCTTTTTTTCAAGAGTTATTTTAAGTAAAATATAAGCTATAAATTTTAAAAACTTGGTATATTTATTCTTTAGTATTTACATGTTTTTTACAAATTTTTTCAAACATTAGAAAAAATATATTTCACGTTTGTTTGCAAATCTGTATGGGCGAATAAAAAAATATCATCTCATTGTTATCATGATTTAGAATGCAGAAATTATAAAGGCAAAAGATTTAAAAAATTCTTAATCTGTATCAATGTTTACCAAACTTGTGTTGATCGCAACTCATTTTTGAAAACTGCAAACATCATCAGCAATCCATCTAATTTTAGGGATTATGAAAAAGCGAGGGGAGAGATGAGAAAGAAGTAAAGTAATTATTTATTTATATTACTTTGCTCTTCCTACTTTTTAACTTTTTATTCAATATAATTTTATAAATGCATTTCTCAAAATATAAAATATGAAAGTGTGAAGAATGCACTTATTCTATCGATAATATTTTTGTCGTCGCATCGAAGTGAATTATTTTCATATATAAGAAGTTTAATAATTCTAATGGTTGATTTTGAAATGAAATTTAGTTTTAATTTCTACCATAGCTGAAAAATTTGTTGCAGTGAATTGCAATACGTACTTTGAGAATCTCTGATCTATATAAATGTAACTCTTGCCTGATCTACAAGTTAAAAAATTAACTTTTGCGAAAACGAAAAGTTATGGGAAAAAAATTGATTTTTTCACTTTTTTAAAGATTTTTTCTTATCGGAAAAATCGAAAAGTTAAATTTTTATTTGATTGTAGATCAGATGAAAGAGAAAAATGTTATAAATATTACCTATGTACAATTTTGAATCAATTGTATAAAAACTGGATGAGTTTATTGCTACTGCGTAGCAATAATTTTGAGAAATGTTTCGAGTAAAACGCATTAAACATTTGCAGTTTATATTTTAAAAAAACTTTTACACATCTCATACCTTTAATCTTTCTTTCTTTCTCTCTGTCTCTTAAGATTCAAAAATTGAAGTCAATTTTTTGAAACGCAAAGGCAAGAATACTTAAAATACACGCACAAATATCGGGTAAAATCTGAATCACTCAACAAAAATTATTTTAATACGCAATATTTTTCTGTAATAAAATGGATGCAATGGCTATAGAAAAAAAAAGAAAGAGAGAAACGCGTTTCATTAACGGTTGATTAACGCCACATTTATATTCTTTACTAATAATTATATAACGCGTTCTCGAGCACACTCGCATTGTGTTATTATTTTTGTGCAATATCCTGGGAATTTGGAATAAAGTGCATCGAGATCTCATGGGCGGGAAAAGATAGGCCAGTAAAAAAAAATAAAGTTAAACGCGATACGATTCGTTTTCGCGGCGACTGCGACCCGTCGCGTATCGTGACTTTCCGGATCAGTGGGCGGGAATCGCCCGTTACCGTCAGAATCGATCAATCGCTATTTTTTTCATTGTTGTAAATAAATACTGTGACAAAGCGCGCGGCGGATAAGAGGTAATTTATTGGCAATAAAATCTCGATGAATAATTGCCGTCGTGCGGGTGTCTTACAATCGGCTCTGTTTCGCGTTTGTAAGTTAATTTAAGTATAAAAATCTCTAAAGGGCATATGTAATCTTTAAAAAAAAAAACATCAAGCCTCGATGTTTATATATTTTATATATGTATTATATATAAAATATATGCATATGACTTTAGAAATTTTTTTAAATTGAAGAAATTTTAGTTTATTAATTATTTATAATTTTTAACAAATCTTCATGCTAGCCGAATGAAACAGATGCTTACAAACATCAATTCAAAATTTCCAAATTGTAATTATGAGTCTTTACACGTTATTCCTTCATTGATAGATTACTGCTATCTTTTTGAATTTTGATATTCTCAGATTACACTCAAATTCTACGAATTTAAAAACTCTGATTAAGAAACCGAGTTTAATTCAATGATAATCAGAATATTTTTTTAGAAATTTGGTCCGCTATATTGTATTTTGAATTTTAAACTTCTGAAATTAGAATTGAATTCAGTGATCTTGAGAAAGTCTTCCAAATTCAGTGATCTTGACGAAGTCTTCCAAAAATAACTTTATTAGAAGCTTCTGTCCTCAGAAGATTAAATAAGTGTGTAATATAATAGTTCTAATCTATTCTAAGAAACTTTTTTTAAAGATTAAATTTATATCAGCCATACTAAAATTTAAGAAATAAAAATTACTTTATCAAAATAAATATTTTTATTATACAATTTTACACATTATTTGAAATAACACTTTTATAACATAAAAAGATAGTATGATACTTGTAACGCGTGCAGTCGTGCACCACGTCTTCAGTGACGAAAGAGTTAAAACGATCCAGCGGAATGCCAGGAGCGATCGCCAATAAATAAATCGACAGATCTCTTCGTTTCGTATCGCCCTGTTTCTCTTGCCGAATCCTCCGACAGAAGGTAGTAAAAAGGCGGACGTGGACAATTAATAATTTGTGCCGAACTTCGTGCCGGCCAATTTGTCCGACGCGAAACGAATTCCACTCGTCGTGCCGCTTTTTCGTGACCGAGAGGAATCCGCGAAATTGCTTCGCGAACGTCCAGACGCAACTGTGACGAGACTGTGAACATCGTCCTTCTGAGATCCTGCACAGCTTTCCTAAAAACTGTTTGTATTTTGGATTTTATTCATTAGTAGCTACAATTTAAATTTATAAAGCAAACGGTATAGTTGGCATTTGAATTTACGAGCTTTAAATTAGTATAATTTTTGTATCCTTCTTGCTTTTCTGTTTCCAAATAAGACATAACTGTTGTAAATAATTATCTATTGTGTTTTAAAATCTTCTTAGCAATTTGCCTTCTTATTTTATTTTATATTCTTTTATATAACGAACATACGCCTGCACATACGCTATTTTTAAGAAAAAAATATTCAATGAGCTTTATTTTTATAATGCGAATAAAATATTTTATGAATGATTAACAGCTTCATCCGGTTTGTTTCATATTTGTCGAAAAATGCGTTCTCGAAGTACGCTTGAAAAGTTTATACATCCCGTACAACCGATAGAACAGCGATAGGCGTAATTTTGCGCGATCGACGTGTCGATGGGATTGTTTTCGTCGCGGTCTGAATTAATATCGAGGCCGATCGGTTATCGAACAATCCGGCCGCTCTCGCCGAGCAAAAGAGATAGACGAGGCAAAAACACGCACCCGCGCGCGCGCGCGCACACGTTGGAAACTGGCTCGCGAGGGAGAAAGAGAGAGAGAGACACACCATCGGTATCCGCGACGGTGGAAAAGGACACGCGCGAGGGTGGAAGAGGGAGAGCCTGCAGGGGCAGGATTGGGAGAGACAGGGGGTGCACATTGACACATCGCCACAAAATTAACACATTCTTCTCACTCCACCGGCGGCCCGGCGACAATCACGAAATAATGTGGCCTGTGCGAGCGAGCGAACGCCACCGAAATGTGTGGCTGCCGTTGCGGTCTGTTATAACCCACCCCCGATGCGCAAAACCACCCCCGAGCGTTGCCACTTGCTGTGTGTCGCTGCACCACCGACAATTATCAGGAACGTCTACACTCGCGATTTTGCTACAGGTTATCGAATCGATGATCGCGAGGCCGTCGCGGATTACGCGGATTCGTCACGACGATAAGCGGATGCGACTGATTGTGACCACTTGATCAGCCGTGTGACGATAGTTGTGCGGTGTGGCAAGTGGGTACACGGTAAACTAAATAAAACTTCGCTGAAAACTTCAAAGAGTTGTCGCGCACAAAATAATTTTGCGCAAACGTAAAACAAAATCACATCTCAGCATCGAATGCACTTACAGACGTTATTCTTGTGTCATTGCGCTCGGAAAAATCTATATTTTTCCCCACTATATTCATTTTTTGATAACATTAATTTGTTTAAGAAAGACATTCATTTATTTGTAAAAAAAACTGTGTTCCTTCCTGTAAATGATACACGGTAGCATCTCTTACATGGAAGGACGAAAAAAAATATATTGTACTTGGCGCGAGCCGCTATCGCGTCTCTTGATGTAGAATGCTTATGTAGAGTGCTCTCTCGTAAGTCGTGCTTCACGCTAAGTCGCTAAAGGCTTCACTCATTCGTTACTCTTTGACACGAATTTCTTCCTTAAACGGCTGATTTATCGAACCGTCCCGCTGCTGGTCGCGCGCTTTGAACGGGAGAGTTTTTGACTTGGCGGATAACACATTTGCAAGATTCATGTCGATCAGCTTTGCGTGCTATTTGACTCGCGTAGCCCGGTTGCGCACGACCGGGGGAAAATTCAGCGAGATTTTCAATGCGAGTGCATCGCGGTTACGAACTCGGGAGATCGAAATTAACGTTCCGCGTTAATCGCCCGCGGGCTGCATGTGAAAGCTGAAAGTTTAATTATCCCGATAATTAATTGATTTCGAATGGCTCGGCGATCGGCTTCCGTTGATCGTCCATAATTCGACGCGGTCCGTTTCTACGCTCTCTTCGATCTTTCCCGTGGCAGAAGTAAAACTGCGCCGAACCTCGGATTTATGCCGATGCGGATTCGTACACTAATCTCGTGATGCACCGCGCCGATCGCGTATAATTGTGCTTAATCTCCATCGTCGGGTGTTCAGTATAATGCATACCATTAATGCCCGCTTGATAACGTTATCCGTTATGCTTTCATCAGTTTCAAATCCCGCTGAAAATTATTCAGCCAATGTTACTTATGCGCCTGGCTTGGAAAATGACGGCCGATATCAGATTTTTTTCCATTACGAAAATATTTAAATTAATAATCATTACCGTATGGCTTTATATTGAAGATTAGATGAACAGTGAAGATAGTTTGAAATTATATTCCTCTGTTCATTTAATTCTAAGCGATACACGGCACTTATCATCCTTATCTCAATTATATACAATCAGTAGCACAAGAGCGTCGTTAACAGTTTCTTGAAAAGAAAATCGAGTATATTAAAATTTAATTATATTTTAAAAATACATTATATGTAATAAAATGCATTTATTTATTACATGGAGAAATAGATATATCTCGCGGATTTTGGAATGTATTATTAAAATATAGAATTAGATATTGTGAATGTAACATTCAGGTATCAATGGATTACAGGGTTGGAGTTACGAAATTTTTTCTTCTCTGCTATTTGAGACCGCGGCTTATAATATTTCTTTTTTTGCTCAACGTATATTTCTCGTGTTCTTAATTTGTTTTGTGATTTTATAAAGCAAACATATTCTTTTTAATTTATTTATTAAAAATTTATGTATTAAAAAATAATACGATAAAATAAATTATTTAAAAAATTCAAAACACATTAAATTATTTCTTAAATATATACTGTTACTCAAAACTGCGAGTTCAGGGAGTTAAGGTGCTACGGTTATACTGATTCTGTAAAGCCATTCGCCCATTCGCTGTAGTGTATTTACCAGGTGTGTCGGTAATTCTTTTCCGGTTTTTTCGCTAAAGAAAACACGTTACTT
>QKQZ01032797.1:0-66715 GCA_003595255.1 Solenopsis fugax | reverse complement strand
TATACTATTGAAATCAAGTGGTTTACTGTCTTCCAATGAATAAAAAGAGTACTCTCTAAATCGGAAATCAGTGTATTATTCACTGAAAGACAGTAAATAATCTCATTTCAGTGATACAACTATATCAATCAGACATATGCACTGTTTTTCAGTGATAACTGATTCAGTTAGTGAGAATACATCCCCTTTTAAGCGGATTCACTGGAAGACAGTGAATAATCACTGATGATATAGTTACAAGTACAGCACGGTAAATCAGTAAGATTTCACTGACTCAGATTTAGAGAGTATGATTAGTTTTTTTTTTTTTTTTAAAACACTTGTTATTAGCTGAAAGGACGCTGCGACTGGTATTTTCGCATGATAATCTGTATCTCGGGGGACATTATCCGTGTACCGAAAAGGGGGCGACCGAGTGGCGCACGATCCGCCTGGATCTGACGTGGGGCTAAATCGAACTTGCGGAACGCATTTGCATAGAACAAGTAGCCGCTACTCCCGTCTCTCCTCCCGCCTTCTTGATTCACCGTCGTGAAGAGGTTTGTAGCGTACGTACAAAGCGCAGACCGTCTACCAGAATGTAATTCGGAGATACCAGCGAATTTTTGGCTCGCGAGCTTCTCGAAGGAATGAATTTCGTTAAAATGTGATGAGTATCTTTCGTAAATATATTCCACAATCGTACGCGAAAATATGATAAAACGAACGTGTAAAGAGAAATCATTCCACTATCCATCCGCTATGGAATATTGTTTTTAACTAAATAGAATAGTCAACTCAATTGTGATGCAGTGCGCATTTTGCCATTGCAACGATTGTATCTCCCATTCATAAAATACAATTAATTATGCGCTAGAGTATAATATTAATTTAGTATAATATTAATTGATCATAGTATAGTAAAATACAATACTTCAGTATCATAAATAATATACAGCAACGAAAATGTGAATCATAGTACCGTTTGTCGCGGTTTCGAAACGCAGCTCTCAATCTAGCGCATAATTAATTGTATTTTATGAATGGGGCACAGTCGTTGCATCAGATAGCCGCATCGACGAGACGCGCGCTGCATCACAGTCTGGATGACTATTCTATTTAGTTGAAAACGAGATTCCACTGCGGATGGATAGTGGAATGATTTCTGTTAATCACAGTTGCGGTCTACTCGGCGTTGATTGTGGCAATACACACCGCCGGCTGACCGACCGTTGGACGAGTGTGTTACGTCTGTGCATGTGGTACGTCTCTATTATATTATTCGCTCATAAACTCGTCCTGAAGGTACGGTCGTCTTGGGGCGGGCCGAATAGGACCGAGTCCGCGCTTGCGAATCGAACTTGCAAATCGAATTTGCATGGAACAAGTAGTTACGATTCCTGGCCACGACTCCGCCGGTCCAGGCGACCGGATCCCTTCGTCGCATTTCCGTTCCTCTCGTGGCGTATTTCTGCCGCGCGACGTTTCGTGTTTCCCCGCTGGGACCGCCGCGGCGGGATTGCGGATAATTCGCCGTAACACGCATGCACACGCACATGCGGCTAGCGCAGAGTTCCACGATTGTACTTTCGGAATTGTTCCGTCGCCCCGTTAGACGCACCGTGATTGCGACGCGGCACGGCGGCCAAACGGGCACGCCAACATGTGTATCCTGCGAATTATATGACGAATTGCGCTCGGCCAACTCGTCGACGGGAAACTCTCGTCCCCGTGTCTTGGGGACGTTCGAAATTATGGCTTGCGCGACGGCGTGAAATGCACTGCGCTGTTATGACGCTTAGATATCCCCCAATCGAGAATCCGTTGTCACGGAATTATTTCTCACTGCAGGTGATTTATTGCAGTTCAAAAGTATACTCAGCGTTTATACAGCTTTGCTGAAAATGTATACAGCTTATCTTTTTGTCAGTTTGGCAGAATCAAATATCGTATTTTGTTAGGTATTTTAACTCTAGAGTAATCACGTGAAGTGTTTTTCACACCCTAGCATTGGAAAAATGAAACTCACAACATATTTTTTTACTGATCCAAAATCCATACTTATTTTTCATTCGATGATTTCGAGACTCAATTTATACAACAGAAACAAGTTATGATTCACATATTATTCACATACAGATCTATTGAAATTAATTGGGATGTAGAAAACATCCCAGGTGATCATTTATATGATAAGAGTTTATATTATAAATTCGAAATAATAATAATTTTTTTTTAATTGAGTTAAAAAGTATTCTGAGCTGTTAATATATTTATTATAAATACACACAATATAAAAAATTAATATTATTTCTATAAATATTTCGTTTTTATTTTTAATGAAAATCTCATAATTTTCATATTTATAATATGTAATATAACAAATAAATATAATAAAAATACACAATTTTTAATAATTCTACATGAGCAAATATAATAAGTAACGTTATATGATATTGTTTTGGTCTTATTTTAAATTTTTATAAAATGGATATTATATTGCGTTTCTATTTCTTTCTAAATAACAATATTCTTTACGAACATGTCAATATACAATCCCAACGATATCTCGTAATGTAAAAGATAATTTTTTCATTTTTTAGAAATACTGTTATAATAAGCTGCTTAAAATGTGCTTTTTCATTTGTGTAATACTTTCTTGGTTTCTTTTTACAATTTCAGAAAATATTGAAAAAACATAATATCTTTAGATATTAATAAATTATAGAACAATCAATAATATATTCAATATGTACTTAATTACAACGACTTTTAATTAGCGTAAAATCACTCCAAGTAATCGTTTATGCAAAGAAAATCGGGTGACTATTTCCGAGTTAGAGATCTAGTTTCGAAGATTGACAGGAATAAAACGAGGACAAATTACATTATTTTCTATTATTGACCGCTTTCAAATGCTAATTTTCCCTAATATAATATTCGCGGGAGAGAACAGTCCCCCATAGAGAGTACCGTGTCATAAGCGATACAAAAGACGTATTTTTGCCGGATCGATAACGCACGCGGTATGAATGATAAATGCTTATTCCCGGGGGACCGCGGGACTCTTCTCAGCCGAAAAGTTTAGGGCCAATTTTATCCCCATTCGGCGCACACGGTCCCGTCACGTTTCGCACGGCGGCGTAGTAGCGGCCCGCCCGCGTAAAAGGGCGGCGTTAAAAATTCATTATCTCGCCCGCATGCACCGAGTTCGAAGTCAACGAGCGCGGGCGCGAGAAAATTTTTTTCACGAGCCGGAGAACGTGCATAATTTTACAGCGCCGTCGCTGCGCCGCTTGGATTCGCGCGTGGTAATAAGGGATAAGGAATGCCACCCCTCTTGTCCGCCTCCCTCCCGGGCAACCGTGCCGCCACGGCGAGTATTCTCCGCTTCTGATTCGCGAGAAGACGATTTAACTCGCGATGAAGAGCCTTAAGAATTCCACGAGCGGGATTACCCTCGCCTCGGAAAAGCGGATAAAGCGCGTGTACGGCGCGGACATCGGGGAAAAAAACTTTCGCGCCACCTGGGCTTCCACCTGAACTGCAACTGCTCCACGATCGCGAAAGCGCGAGCCGCGCGAGATTGCGAGGAAGCGACAGGATAGTATCAACAACGAGCAATTCAAGTAAGCTCTATCCGGCGAATTTGTCCCTAAATTTACTCGGTGAATCGCTTCGAATTAAAAACGCGCTATTCCGATCTTTCAACGAGTATACGCGCCGCCTTGTAACGAGAGAAATCTTTGCGCAGGAAAGGAAAAAAAATCGTGGAAGAAATCCGTCGCGAATGTAATTAGTTGGGATTGACCTTTCGAGCCTCGAGCGGTGAGACTAATGGTTTTGTCGTCGTCGGAGAGTCATCCTCGGGGGAAGGGTGATCTTCTCGCTTGGCCGAGGGAAAACGTGGTATGAAAAAGGCCCGGATGGCTCGCGAGGAATCTGACGCAACTCTGCGGCTTCGACGGGAGAAGGGCCCTCAAAGACTCGTCTCTCGACTCTCACGGCTCTCTCGCAACGGCGGGTTGTCCGAGGTGAAGAGCGCGGTCGGCCGGGCCGACGAGCTTCTTGTCTCTTCGTCGCTGAAGTGCACTTCCGGCCGCGCCTCGCGGCATGCAAATATTGACTACCCTTCTCGCGTCTCCCCTCGTATTTCCCTCTTTTCTACCGTGTAGCTCGTTGGATCCTTTTCCGAGTCTCTTGCTGCGTGGAAAGAAAAGTGTTTTATGTCTATAATTACATGGTTAAAAATGAAAATGATATGATTAGGAGTTACATTTTTATAGTTATTACGGCTGTAATATTAGTATAATATAATAACTTTATCTTTATATAAATTGAATTGAAAAGCCTTCTACGATCATAGCTGGATCTATTGCTTTATATTTAATTGTGTGATTTTATATACATTTTTCAAATTCACCTGAATGTGCGCCGAATTGGTTTTCATAGCCGTAAGGCGAATAAGAATAAGTAATATCACATTGATTAAATTGAAAATCAATTTAATAATGTTTGATGCCGACTTGCATCCAGATGTTAAACCCATTCCCCCCTGAAAAAACTATAAAGAATTTTTTGCGAAAAATATCACCTCAGCCAGGGTTCGAACGTGGAACCTCTCCTGTAAAAATGTATATAAAATCACACAAGTAAATATAAAGCAATAAGATCCAGCTATGACCGTAGAAGGCTTTTCAGTTCAGTTTACATTTCTACATTAACGGTCTAACATCTCTCTAAATTTATCTTTATAGTTCTATCAACTATGAAAAAATTTTACTATAAATTATTTTAAATATTAGTGTATTATAAAATATGCTATATAAATGATAAAAATAAGATAAGCATTTTTATATGGTAAACGCAATCATAATTAAAGTAAATACAATTATTTTTTAAACGTTGGTTTACTATTTAGTAATAATAACTAATAGTTATTATATAATTTTCATGCTTAAAACATTGCTTTATTTTTTTTTGTTTTATTAAATATTTTTACTACTGCTTTATGGACGACGATGCGATGACGACGACGATGATTCAGAGGTTGAAAACCTACGGTTGAAATTGTATATCAGAAATGCAACCACGCCTGCCAGTTTCATGCGACAAATATCATTTTCATTTTGAGGACGGATGTTTAGCTGCATTTACATATATACGCAATATGTTCGTTATGTCGCTTTTTCCCTTTCAGAATGTATTTATGAAATAAATAAATTGCTTCGAGCTTCACACTCTTTTCGCACAATATTTAGTGTTTATTGCTTTGAAAATAATCCTCATGATATTAATTTAGAATCTCGTGCTGCGAGTAGATTTTTTAAGAGACAGAAGTCCATATGTCTTATTGTGCGTATTACTTTGCAAGTAATTATTCCCGAGATACTCTTGTTTAGACATAATGTAACATAGCTAATAATAATTATGGGTGAGAGAGCTCGAATCATCTTTAATTAAGTCTTTAAATTCTATGAACCTAGTTTTGTTAGGCTTAGGGATTAAATATCGCATATTTATGAAAATCATTGATTTAATTAAGAATTCTCTCCTAAATCGCTATTCAATAATGCTCTTTCTGTTAGATTGTCATGTATTATCGTAGTGATCGATATCCTAACGCTTTTTTACTATTATTTTATACACATTATATATCACTGAAAAAATTGTATTCTCAACTTAAGAAATTCCCTTTTATTTTTGTAGTAAAGTAAGCACCAAAAAGATTTTTTTCCTTTCAAAGGATTTTCTTTCTTAACTTTAGAGAGAATTTTTAAATGATAAATATTAGTAGATAGTCTTAAATTTAATAAATTTTTAAGGACGTATATATAAAAATAAGATGATAAGCAGTATGATATATGCAGAAGAGACAACCTACACGCTGACAAGCGTATGGCACGTGAGAAAGATGCATTTAAGGCTTTGAACATCAAACACTATACTACTACGTTACATTATAACGATCTAATTGCAAACACTAAATGATGCATGGTCTGCAAAGAGTGTCATTGCCCAGAGGTTCGTTACAAAGATTTATATTCTTAGTTTCAAAGGATATTCTAGGAAAAAAGAATATACCTTTATCCATTAAGAATGTGTTAAAAAGGCTTGCAAAGTACAATATAGTTCTCATATTTCAAGAATACAATTTTTTCGATGTACAAAACTTAAAAGAGACGAAAAATATGGTGTCTATCTATCTTTATAGAGCATGTAAATGGTGAGTTTTCTTTTACAACGTAGAGAGTCATCTCGCGCTACAATTTCGTCGCAATGAAACGTATTTCAAGGATCAAGCTTCTCGGGGATCCTTCGGCGTTCCTGGCGAATGCACTCGGCCGCAGCATCGCGGCAGGAATTTACGTCGTCGATCCGTTGAAGAGCGATCTCACCAGCCATCCACCTGATCCGATCCTATACGTCAACGTGTCGCGCGCGCACGAAGACAGTCCATAAACCCGCCTCTCTGATGCTCCTCGAATTCGCGTTTCCTCGCGCTGCTATGTTACCTTTGTGCGAACCACCGAAGGGACCGAGGCATGTGCCAGGGAATAAATAGAGGGTCCTGTGAGCGGCACAATGGGATAGAGAGACCGCGTAACGAGGGGAAAATCTCGTGCGGAGGGTGGATTGGAGGATCCCTCGTCACTTGGAAGGAACGTTGTTATCGCCCCTGCACTCTTGCTCGTGTTTCTTCGCGCAACAGTCTCCGTCAGCCTTTGCAGCGACGCGAGAAAAATAACGTATTAACCGCGCGCGCGTATCCAATCTGCCGGCAAATCCTTGCGCATTCCCCCGTCGAGGAAGAGAGCGAGGGGAGAGAAAGACGAGATCGATGTGGTGCCGTGTTTTCGCGGCGAGGAAAAGTAAAGACTAGCATCTGGATGCATCGGAAAAACGAGCTCCTGGCGCGACGCGAGTTGACCATTTCTTACCGCGTTATTACCGTCACGAACAACGTGGACTTGGAACGTTACGACGCGAAGCTCGGCGGATCTTCCGGTTAGAACTCCGGTTCGACACGAGTTTAACGATCAATCGTTACAAAGACTATCTGCCATGAGAAAGAGTGCTCTCAAGTCTCAACCACTTATTCTGCGAGCTTCAGCTTTTGTTTTGAATAAACGCTAGCTTAAATTAATACCCAATGATAACGTAATCTGAAATTAAATTAAACTACAAATTGAAACAAGAACGCCTTCTACGGTCAAGCTAGATCTTAGTGCTTTTATATATTTTACTTGTGTGATTTTTATATACCTTTTTTTTTCAAATTCAACCGACTGCGCGCTGAATTATAAAAGTAATTCGGCGCGCAGTCGATTGAATTTGAAAAAAGGTATAATATATAAAAATCACACAAGTAAAATATATGAAAGCACTAAGATCTAGCTTGACCGTAGAAGGCGTTCTTGTTTCAATTTGTATGTTGTACATTATCGGTCGAATATCTCTCTAATTTTAAATTAAACTAGTTGACATTTTCAAATGCCGTAAGGTGAGCTTGCGTATAAAATTGATATATAGATATTATCCGCTTAGGAAACGATGTCCGATATTAATTTCTCGAAGCAAGTACACAAACTTCTCTCATTATACCGGCTAAGGATAAGACACGACGTTATCAATGTCGATTAATTTCTATGGCCCCACTTCGCGTGTTTCCTTATTAAAGGTACCATTAAGCCAGCAAACAGATTTAATCAAGCTCAGCATGTAAATCGAGCGCAAAGCGGACGCGCGTAAATTTCCGATGGTCGTCGCTGCCGTTGTCGTTGTCGTTGTCGCCGGCTGAGTTTCGTCCGCGTTAGAACTGCCATTCCCACGGACACGGAAGTATCGCCAGCGCGAAAGTACGGGAGCTCCTCCCGCAACAATCTTCCCGTCTCGCGGAGGAAGCACGGAGTAGGACTGTTATCTCGCCTCTTAATCCGGTCGCCAACTCTCCGCGAGAGAGCGATCGTTGTAGCGCTCTAGGGCGAGCGGTGTCGTCGCCGGAAACGGCAACTTTAATGTATTCGAGAAGGGTCAAACTTCGGTTGCTACTTCGCCAACCGCGCGCTCCCTGTCTCACCCTGTTTCTCTCTCTCTTTCCGTCTACAAAGACTTCGTGTCCCTTCATTACGTCAGCCCGACCCAATTTCGTGGCGTCTGAACTTTCGTCTCCGAATCCCGAAACTTCGGCTGAGAGACTCCACGAAGGAAGTTTCGAGAGGAGACGAAACACTTGCAGCTCTCGAAAATAGCGAGCACTTAGACGTGTATCTAAAGTGAAGAAGACCTCGTCGATGTCTGTCTGCAATTACATAGAGGAATACGTTAATTTTCTTATCTGCCTATTTTGTCTCTCTTGTATATTATTTGTTCTCTTTTTGTCTCTCAATTTGTATTTATATTATATATACAAAATGAAAACTTCATAACACGGAGAGAAAAGAGAATCTCCGATATTTATTTTATATCTTTATTTATTTCTATTTTATGTTTTTTATTTTATTTTATATAAAGCATATACAAACATTATATACAAATTTGCATACACAAATAGAAAATAAAAGTAAATATTCAGATAAAAATAGAGAGAGAGAAAGAGAGAGAGAGACAAGAGAGCGACAAAAATTAATCGCAATACGAACTTGGTTCTATTAATCTGCAGAAAATTCAATCTACTGGACGTAAGAGAATGAATAATATTAATAATATGACTCTCGTAAAAGGCGTTAGATGTGCAAAACGAGGAAATGAAGAATTAGGTTGATAAGGCAATGTAATTTTTAATTTACATTTTGTTACATTTTAAGTCGTAATCGAAACATTGGTTCTTCGACTGCGCAGTATCGTGGATATAAGTTCAGAGTGCTAACTTTTGCAGTCGTGGCTTCGCAGGTTTACAGGAGGTTCGCCTCGGGCTCGAAAGTATTATCTCGAACTTCAAAAGGATATTCGAGGAAGTCGGCGAGGAAGTACTGAAAAGTGTTGTGGAAAATGTAATATGTATTATTACCTCTAACAGCTTATGATACTTTTAAGTCTAAGATTACTATCAGTTTTATTTCAAAACGATAATATTCTTAAAACAATTAAAAAATACATATATCTTTAATAGCTATATACATAATTTAATTTATATATTTTTTTTTACATAAAATTTACTTTTTATACTAACCGCGGTGCCAATGAATTTAATCAACGGTTTTTTTTCCGCAAATAGTGAAAATTGCTGTTTTCCAATTTATGATATTCATCTGCCAAAACTAGCGGAAAATAGAGTAAAGTACACTGTGTTACTTTAAATCATTTCGAAAGCGATCTGTTTATCATATAGTACAGTAATTACAAATGATGTCTTTACATTCCGTGGCAACCGTAAAATCGAGTTAATATACATACGAGTATATGTACCAGTGTACATACATATCTGGTAAGGGAATACGAGGATAGCACGAGCAGCGCCTAATTCAAACGACCGCCGTGGGCGCATGTGTGTAATATCGTCCCGGAAGAGTCTAAGTGGCAAGTTCCGTGGGGCCGAGCCCCCGTGAATTTAATTTATAATTTCGCCACGAAATTTCGCGCCGGCGAGCAATAAAAAGCGCATTAGAGGATCCCGTCGCGCGAATGCCCAGGACTGGAAAGTGGATTACCGGTTAGGCTATGCGGCTAGGAGGGGGGGAGGGGGGTGAGTTAATTAAAGGCCGTTCGAACTTTGGTCTTAGCCCGGGTTGCATCCGCGAGGATGGTTCCCCGAGCATTATCGCCTCGGCCTCAAACTTGGGACACTTAATAGCATCGTCGTAATATCATAAATGCACTTTTACTAGCCTTTAGCACGGACACGCGGTTACCAAGACGCTTCGCCCTTGTTAACGCTCAAATATGAGTTGCTCGATTTATTATCGCTCGATTCAATTTTTAATCCAGGAGATTTCAGTGGACAACAATTTGTACAATTTGAATTTATTCGCATTCATATTTTTAAATACAACACATAAAGATACCGAATCCAATTTTAATCTAATTTTAAAAGGTAACGAGAAGTACGCCACTACACTAAATAGCTTCGATGCCAAAAAAGAGCTGCAGCTCTTGACTCCTAGAGAAAGTCTAGTAGTAGTTGTATCATAAGGAAAGTTGCGCGCTCGGACTTCTTCCGGAAGGAAAACTCGCGCCGAGATTAAAATGTGCATTAAAGTTCAGGGAAGAAGATTAAAGCACTTCCCAAACTCAACCGAGTAATTTCGTCCAATGAGTTCACGCCATGTAAAATTATACGAATCTTATAATAACATCCCCTTACGACGCCTGCAAGCCGGCATCTAAAATTCTGACTTGCCGTAAATAGTACAAATAGATATTAAAATAACATTTTACATTAAGATGATGTATAATGAGTGAAGAGCGCTAAATATGGACTTCAAAATCTTCTCTTGATTCGAATTAAATTTAATTTTAGAGTAATCGTAATTTTAATTTTTAATTAGTCAAATATTTAATAATGATAATAATTTCAAGGGAAATAGTTCTTAATTGTGTCTTTTTCCGAAGGTTTGTCGTCTACGGCTTCATCGAACGTTCTTTAGCTTGATAATACTTTTTATGGAACACTGTGCATTCGATCTAGGAAGACAGTTTTATCAGTTCGCGCGCATTATAATTTTCACCGCGCTGCAAAAGAGCTAATTAAAAATTCCGCCCGTAAGACGATTAATGTCCCTCGACGACGATATAGCGTTCTATATACCAAAATATACGGCGAGGCCTTTCGACGACATTGAAGCTCCACCAATTAATAGCCTCTTATCCGTTTAACGACCGAGCTTTTCGCCAACTAGAATGGAGAACATTCTGATATTCAGTCGAGAATGTCCCAGTGCGATAAAAAAATTCTCGCTCATCTCTTTTTCTTGCTGTCACGTGAAACAGTTCCTGAAATATAGTTTCGAGTATAGACTATATTTTAGTACCAAATCTCTTCAAGTTATTATCGTATATGAATTAAATCTCGACGATACGATTCACTTTCTTATTTCTTTAATATTCCTCTGGGTATGAAATTAAATTTATTTACGAATAAGTAATTAAAGAAGTAATTCAAGAAGAAGCGTCAATTACGGTCGAGATCTTGGTGTCTAATATTATTTTATATGTAAATCTTAAATACATTTTCTGTTTTTATAAATTGCATGCTGAATGCATCGTTGAACTTGAAACGTACTCATAACTGAACTTGGAAATAATGTCACAAATTAAATCACAAATAATATTATAAATTAATCGTTAATTTGATAATATCTGATGCACCTTAAAAAATATTTTATTGTAAATAATTTATTGCCTAACGTAATGGCTGGGATAATATTATTCGCAATAAATTATTTATAGTTCTTTAAGGTCCTGTAGCATCGTTATTAAATTTTTATGATTAATTCAATTTATTATATTATTTCTAGCTTTAATTTATGATTGCGTTTCAAGTCCGACTGTATTCGGTGCGCAGTTTATAAAAACTAAAAATGTATTTAAGATGTACGTATAAGACACCAAGATTCAGTCTGGTTGACGCTTCTTTACTTATACATACTTATTCGTGTGATTACACTTAAACGGTCTAGTTCAAATTATTGTTTAAAATTATCTACTTATTTATTTATATTATTTAGTTAATTTTTTAAATAAACTAAATTTTTTAATGTATATTTATTTTACGTTAATTTTAAATAGATTTTTCTTAAAATTGTTAATATAAATAGACTATCATTATCATTAGCATTATCATTATTTACAATTGCGGAATAACAGTGCAAGTAAAATTAAATAATTATGAAAATATATGTGCACCCGATACCACAGCTATTTTACAGAACTTTCACAGACGATGAAAATGCATTGTTATCTTTCATGCTTTCGCGCTCGAACACGTGATTGTAAGCGGTCTCTATCTCGCTCTCTCGCGACACTGTAACTCCCACAAGAATCAGGGTCGTCGTAGATTACAATTATCCGAAAATGACCAGGCAGTGGTGAGAAGGGTAGCGAGACTGTAGGAACTCCACTGCAGTTACGATCGCGCCAGCCGAGCGACCTTCCGGAAGTGGTACCAGCAACGAGCCGGGGTAATGGTCGGCCACCTCCTAAATTCTAATAAATATCAACGGGTTTACAGGAAGCCGTAGGGCTCCTTCGCGAACATTCTAAGTGTTATTAATCGTCGCGCGGTCTGGGTGCGAGGCACTTTCGATTTTGAGAGTCGTTCCTTCGAGGGTCGAGCTACGCCGGACGCTCGCAACATTAATATCGCGTTCGCCGATGTATCTAAAGAAAGACTCAACTGTCGACTTTTTTCGTTTTACTGAACACGGCGATCGCTTTTGCCAGCGGTAGCGTTGATACTGAAATTTCAAAACACGTCTGGGTAACTTGTCATAATTTCGTTGTACAAACGCACTTACTCATTCAAACGATGATCCTTGCGTAAAACGTTACATCCGTTACAGTTTACTATACGCCGCGCTTTCTCCACCATTGAGGGTGGCATTTTCCTTTTAATAATCTCGGTCTTCGTGCAATAATTATAAGACTGCGCGAGATGTACAACCTTTCTCCAACCTCGTCGGGGCCCCCCTTATTACGGAAGTACGGAGCGAATACGAGGTGGTGCGCTGCGCCGGAATTACTACGAATGAAGTCCTTAATCTTAATAAACTTCAAGGCATTCGCCTTCAACCTTCGCCTCTCTTTTGCGCCCTCCCCTCTGCAGTTTATCCCCTGTCAGTTGCCTCAGAATTCTCTCGTGAGAGTTCTGCGGTGGTACTGGGGCCCTCGGTACCTGGGAAAGGCACCGCGGACTCGAAACGGCGATATGAACATTCCGGGTGCGGAATATCCTCGCGCCGTTAATCTGTTCGGAACGACGAGGATGAAGAAGGTGAGGCTGAAGGTAGAGCGACGTTATATTTTCCCGTCCAGAGATGCGCGAGTCTTCGGCGCGCGTGAGCGCGCACGTGCGCTGGTGGGCAAAATTCTTCGTCTTAATAAACGTCAACGCGTTCTTCTCCTTCCGGTTCCTATACCCTTCGCTCCTATGTTCCAGTCCTTGGAACTTCATAGTCGCGGAATGCATAATATGTTTCTCAAAGTTGATGCTACTAAGGAAATGCTACGTCGCTTGCAGATGATACAAGAAATTATGCTCCATCGGCGATTAAGGAGGCATGATTGATACAATCTTAGAGAGCAAAAAGTGATTTATATTATGTAACGATTGTTGAAATTTTAGCATGTATTTGAATTCCATGAGATTACGCTGATTTCTACGTAAAATTAAATTAATGAAATATTTTGGTATTTATTAATAGCATTTTACATTTTGTTTATGTATATTCTTAATTTGTTGTGTTAAAAATATCGGATGGAATCAATATACAATTAAACAGATAATTTACGATGTTATATTTTTTTAATTTATCAAAAGTCATCTTTGGTTCATAAACATACTTTTATCTTTTAGCTTTTAATTATATACGACAAAACTCCATACAGTTGATTTTTTTCAGGGACAAAAGGGTTTGCTCTAATTCATATAATTTTATATATTTATGTCATTTTTATACGGATACGAAGCAGTTTAAAAAGTAACGTAATATATCAGTTGTTTAATCTACCATAAGATGTTATCTACAAATATATAAATTCTAACTTAAACTTTTATTTTTTTAAAAGTTACACGATTAATCGGTTTAAAATTTTAATATATTACTTTCGTTTTAAATAATTCTACATAAGTTTTAAGCAGATTGAAGCATTTTAATGTTTCAATCATTCCTCCTTAAGGAAATTTCTTCTTCGCGAGCGGTAAAAATCAGCTCTTTTGCAGACTCCTTTTTATAAATAAAATTTTTATAATCATATAATAATTTTTTTTATTATATAAGATTTCAACAGTATTTCAGAATTTTTTTTATCAATGTAAAACGAATGATATTCAAAATAACATGGTACAATGTGTAACATAATGATACGAAAAAGATTTTTTTCTAACAACGTCCTTAATTGCATCATTATCTGAAATTACGTAAAGAAAAAGGTCTTCCTATTCTTTAAGAATGAAGATACTTATTTAAGAAATAAAAAAATGTCTGTGCTTTGAAAGCAAAATTCGTACTTTTGCATTTTTTTGCGATTATACTGCAATAAAGGAACGATGTACACGGTAGACAAAATCAAATTGTGAAAAAAAAAGATAAAATTACAGTTATTTCACAATTTTGGCTTCATATGTTTGAAGTTAATTAGATAATTCGTTCTTGAGATTTTGAGGATACTTGTGAATGTAATTTCTCTAAAAAATGCGATTACGAGAAAAGGGCGTTTAGTTTTGCATACAGATTTCAATGCTTGAGTAAAACTTTTCACGCTTATCAGCTATTTCATGGCTATACAAAAATACTTCTTATATTCAAGGAAGGGGCTTTCTTCAAGTTTTCCTTTTTCCTATTTTAGCCTTTTTGATCGCAAACAGTCTTCACTCGAATCGTTCGAGCTGAATGAGTCGAATACTTATAACTTCATCAATTTTTCACAAAAGAACATATTTTTAAGACTTAAAACTTGAAGGAATATGCATAAAGAGGAAAGTTTCGAAGTTTTACGTGAGAAAAGATCCTTAATTACTTTTTGGAATAAAAAGTGCACGATTTCAAGTGAAAAATATGCCAAGAACGTTTTATTGAGGAAACGAGGAGAAGAAGGGTATCGATAGTATCGCGAAAAATCTCCAAATAAAATTTATAATTAATTTAGATTGCGGTGACGTGCTCTTGAACATAATTAGATGTTTCTACTACCTGGTCGACGCAGCTTTCCGCAAACACACCGCCGTTCTAATTAGGACTCTAAATGCCAGGCGCGATAACCTCCCGAGGATCGCCCCGACGTAACAACGTTACGTGCATTCCGCGCACCGGGATATCGTGGAGGCGAGCTAGCGTACAGCTTCGTACGTCGGCTGCTGTACTAAATATCATCCATCGCCCTCGAAGTCCTTCAAACTCCGTCACAGTATCCTCGTACCATTCCCGGACGTATATCCGGAGCGCGTCCGGACGCGTAATCCAATCCGATTGCTACATGCACGCCAGGAACTCTTGACGGAGTTCTGAAGCGGCCGACAATACCCGACGTTTCATCTTTCAAGAGTCCTCGCCGGTTGCCGGTGCATTAATCTCCGAAATATCCGCGGATGGAATTTCCCTGATGTCTGTGGATACTGCGCCTTACAGACATCGCGAATTATACCGCGCCACCCTTTTTGATCCTGCATGTCAGCGTGTGGTTCCCCTCGCAATTCAACTGATTAATTAAGTAAGAAAAGAATAGAAAGGTACGGCCGATCGTTTGTATAATTAATACATATCTCTCGATCTACCGCACGTAACATTATTATCGAATTTCCGTTCAACTTTTCGTTCTGAGCCACTCCAGAATTTACCCGCTCACGACGAGGACTGTTTGAGAAACGTAAGATACTTCGCTCAACGATTTGCAACGTCCCGCATAGCTCCCGTAATTATATCCCGAGATCAACACTAATTAGCGCCCAGGCTGCAAATTTCGAAGTGTATATTATATACTCAGCGGGGAGTTTCGAAGTTTATTACATCCTTGCTGCATTTGTGCGCAATCGGGACCCCCCCACGTCGTTCGCGGATATTATTGTGAAAATTCGCGGAATTTTTTCCAGCCAATGTTTTCCGGCATTTCGGTAATATCAGATATCAAGGATAACTTGGCTCAAGTTTCGAAAATTGTTGAGAAAATGTCTGCGCGCTAGTCGGGCACTGCGCGAGCATGGCCACTGAGCGCCACTGTTGCCACCGGTGGTATGTTCCTCCGCAAGGTTCCCCGGTAATACTCGGGCCACTCGAAGGTAACTCACCATTGGACTCTCGGATTCCAGCGTTCTGGAACGTAGCTCGCGCACCGCGTCCACGTCGCTCTCCGCGCTCCCGGCATTGTTTCCAAAATTGTCGAACCACGCGGCCGTATTTAACAATTCGAACAGTGGAACCTACCTCTTAGGAATAGATGCGTCAACCGAATGACTTATTATAACTGTGAATTGAGACACAAGGACTGAAACTCTTGCATACCTATCTAACGCGATCAGGGTATCGGATTTACCTATCTTATTCGGAAATTGATCTGTCCGAAGTCATGTTCAAGTTGAACTTGCGCTTAGTTAACTCAAAACTCTCTAGATAAAGATAACATAAATTACATCCTATATAATATAAAGATGATTTCATTTTAAATTTATCTAGATAAAAGTTAAAATTACATTGTTTTATCTAGATAATTTTAAGATAATATCGCTATTGAGTCCTAAAACAATTTAGGATAGAAAAACAGTGTACATTTATACTTTCATTTACAAGTTTTTATTCCTTACAAATAAGAGTTCTTCAAATAATTCAATCTGACAAAAAATATTTCACTTTTGATTTAGATCAATACGTAAATAATAATCCAAGTTGAAAAATATAGAGAAAATATGTAACTTACATTATATCGACTGACAAAGTTTCCTGTAAAAATTTTCGAAACACTTATAATTTTGAAGCACTTTTACATTGCTCTTCTATTTCTTGATGCGTTGTTATCAAAAAAATCTCTTGTTAGAATAAGTAATAACTTTGGCTCGCTTTCATAATATATGATTAACCAGAAAATTAATTAATATATACTTTTATAATTTCATAGTTAAATAAATTGAAGGTTACCTGGTACATACACATAATCTTTAGTTTATTTTACTTACGAGCTTATGAAAGAGTGTGTATTAGTTAATTTTCAAGTTATAGTCAACCTAATCTTTTGGTATATTATGCAAACGCCTTAGTGATTGAAGGACAATACTTCATATTCGTTTTCCACATTAACTTAGATAATTTGTAAGAGATATACTTCTTTTATCTAAGATAAAGATAGAGAAACTGTACATTCGAATAATCTAGATAAGATAAAGTCATTTTTTCATCTAAATAATTCTGTATAAATAACAGCAAACACTGCATATTTGATATTAAATATGCATTAACAATTTAGTTGATGTGTGTTCAGTGATGGTCGCCTACAAATAAAATGTGTGGAATGCTATTCGCAAAATGATTGGGAGGGAGGAGGGCGTAGAAATGGTGACATACAATCCAATTTTCCCTCGCACTCGAAGACATCAGGACTATCTAGATATTCGGTGATAATACTTTCAGGTGCGTGCGTACCTGAAAGTATTATCATCGAATAATATGCCAGGTGCTCGTCGGTTCGCGGCTTGTAATCCCAAAAGGGACGACTCATTGGAACGGCTGTGTCTCTGTCTCTCTTTCTCTCCCTGTCTCTAACGTCGCTCCATCCCGCTAATCCCCGGTTCGCTCACGTTAATTGAAAACTTTGCCACTCCGTCCCCGAGCTGAGATATTAACATTCATCGTCGCGGCGCGGAGCGTCGCCTAACGCTCCATCCATTAGGAATTACACCCATTCACCCCCGTCTTCGGCCCTACGTCTCTCGCCTCTGCGATTCCGCGAGACTGTTCCAACTCGTCATTTTGCCTGCACGACTGAGATCGTCACGCGGCTCGCTAACAGACGTCGCGGCTTAATCCTAGCTGATTCAAATACGAAGAGAAGTTTTGCTTCTAAAAAGCAAGGAATGAATCCGTCGCGTCGCGTTTTTCTGTTCTTGATGAAACGTATCTTCGAGACGCGGACGCGTAATCGTTTCTGACCTACCACATCTTGTTTACGAACCAACTGTGAGATTTAGATTCGCGGTTTCCCGCTTGCCCGATGATTAACCCGGTGGTGTTCGGAACCGACATGCGATTTTATCAATGTTCGCTTAATCGGCGTGAATTTGAATTGGGAAAAGCGTGACGCTACGCCTTTTCCAGGAACTTTTGGGGAAAATTTTAGAATAGACAAAAGTTAGATAAACAAACATCTTATATCAAAAAATGGTAGAAAAGTCTTGACGCTTTTCGAAACGTTTTAACTTGCTCCAACTCCCTCTCTCTTGTCCAAGTTTAATAAATTCTTATAATATTTTCGATTTATAAAGTCGATCGATAGTCATGTGGCCTAAAAGACTGTTGGTCCTTGGAATACCTCGATAATTACATGTCAGATTCGACAGGTAGTTATAACACAATATGCTAAGCTTTGAACCGTAGGACGCTCGTCAAAGCGTAAGCTTGATGCGCATCATGCACAACGCCGTCTCCGTGGTTGCTCCGAAACCATGTAATACAACGATCTTTTAAAAAAAGTCTAACACATTACAGAAATCAATTTTCTCCGTCGTGTGTGCCGTAAATTACGTGACAAATTATGGATTGTCGTGCAACCACGATTAATGCCGTGCTCCTTGCAGCTAAACTGCTGTCTTCATTTAGTGCGAGAACACGGTGACATAGTAGTTCTGTGAAAATGTCGTACGTACCTCGTTCGTCAGTAACTGGTTGAAATATTTGGCCGTAGTTTTCCTGCCGCGCGCGGAAGCCCTGTTTGCGCGAAGATATGTGTCGTCCTGGGAAAGCGAGAATGAAAAGCTGGTAATGAGAAGGGATGGCTCGGAGTGACTCGGCATAGGCCGAGGAAAATTGGGGCAGGACATTCCTCGTGCATCCTCAGGGCTCCCTCCCGTTGCGCCCGCAAGATTAACTTTTAAAGTGCCTTAAAGAGCAAGCTCCGACAGGCCGGGGGTTTATTACTCAATTTGGATGATGGACGAACCGAGCGGAAAAGAGAAAAAGCCGCGGACTTAGCCGTCACGTGCGCGCGAGGCGTAGCTCCGTCCCGTATAAGAATCCACGCGGATTAAGCGGATGTTATCTCGGCGGGAAGAGAAAAGAGAGAAGTGAACATTTAGAGAACACGGTATATTTGAGAAATATTGAAACCGACGTGGTAAAGTTACATATTACATGTTTTCTTTATTCTTTTCTTCTGTTAAAAATATATCATACAGAGAAAAAAAATTTATTTATCTTGCTTGTTTGATCAAGTTCTGACTATAAACGCTGACTGTATAATTAGCAGTTTTAATATCTTTATAGATTTTAAATGTGTGCAATATAAATACAATAAAAATTCATTTATAATTAATTAGCTAGATAACGTTTTTGTTTTGGATAAATATTGGTAAACATGGATAAATATTGGTAACGACTGTAAAGAAAAGAAGATGTTTTATCCAAGAGATTGACACAGATATTTAATTTATTCTTTATTGCTTGCATTTTATTAGGATGCCTAGGAATCGTAAAAGCTTTTCTGCAAAGTAAACTAAATATTTTAATTGACGTTAGAGGAGAGAGCAATTTTATGGAATGTCAAACAGTGCACAGTAGCATTTCTGTTCAAGTGTTCGTGTTACAGATTTAACAGTAATTAGTCGTCCAATTAACGGAGTAGTAACGAAGTAGAAATTCATTCTGCATTCTGGTTCAGTTTCTTGACATACTCCCCCTGGCATAACCGTATTTAAACGTTGGAGCTAAACATTCATCAAATAGTATTTTGATATATAAATAAAATTTTAATTGAGATTTGATTTAAACATTTGTTATTAGATGTTTTTTTGAATTTGATTTGCATTTTATTTTTTTCTGACATTTTGTAAAATATGTGCTGCGTTACCTATACAGGAGAGACAGAGAGACAAAGAGAGAGGGAGGAATCGCGTATACAAGTGTACAGTTAATGCAGACACGACCGCGCCTGCTGCTTTAAATTAATGGAAACTACTTTCGGAGATAAATTAATATCTGCTCGGCTACGCGCTGTATTTTATGACGTAAATAACCGTCGGCGTTGGATCGGTGTCCCGCGCGACTGCCGCCGAGTAATTTATTAATTTCAAAATTTAATCTGTCGACATTTCTCATGAGTAACTCAGTCAATAACGACATTAATCTACAAGCGGCATTACAAATAAAGGAAAAAAACCACGCCATAGGTAAATCCGTAAAACGGCTCTAATTTAAATATGCCCCCGGCCTTTTCCACCTACGGCCAGATTGGCGATTATTTGCGTAAAATTATTTCTGAATTTGAGTGTATATATGTGAAATGTAACTGTGAAATTAAATTGTGTGTATGTGTGTGTATGCATTTAAATGCGTCATTAGCTTACTTTGGCAAATTTCGTGTCCCCAATTAAAATCTTTCCCCACATAATTGTTCGCGGTATTACAGAAGACTCCTTTTTGTGATAGCTTAAATTTGGAAACATAAAATAGAAAAAATTCTGCATTTTATGGTCAACAAAATAATTTTTATCTCAGCAAAATAAGCCAAATATATTGAATAAATTTTACAAAAGTGAACATAACATTTTATGGAGGAAGAGATTAAAATGAAATTTACAATGAATCTTTAATGCGATTCTACTTTGCATACAAGATCATTAATTATATGGTATTCTCGTAAATAAATGACTCCCATTTCAATGGAATAGTTCGACATCTAATAGTGATTGGCGGCGCAACGAAACGGGGACTCGTTTGATCCATTGCTTTTTACTCGTTTTCGTCGTTCGATGAAAATGGCAGCACGATTATCGAGAAGTGTTACGGTCTGCACTCAGCAGTAATTGCCATCCATTACGGCTCGATTCATGCACAAGAGAAGCGCTCTCTCAAGTGGAATCTCTTTGTCTTTGTCCTGATGCACGAAGTGCATCTTTCCTGTCACGATACTAATTGCCAAATGCAATGCCCGGCGTCTTAATTAACCAGCTCAACTTAATTATGTCAGCACACTAAAGAGAAAGAGAGAGAGAGAGAGCTTCATACACGGTGTCCTTTATTAATTGCGCGCCGCTGCATACGCTTTGTAAGAATAACTTTGTAAGAATAACGAAAACTGCATTTGAGTGCATTCTCGAACAATTTTTAGATAGCAGAAAAACGATAAAACTATTCTTACATTTTGTTCTGATTTATGCATATTGGTCATGGATTTAATTCAAATCATTGCATATCAAATAAGAGCGTAAGACTATTTTATCTAAAATAATACATTGTTCGTAAATAATAAATTCTTCCTTCTGAAAGAGATCTTTTCAGATCGAATACCAATGAGTTATTTCTATAGCTCAATGCACTTCATCAGTTTCAATTGAGTTAAATTTAAAGTAGTATTATTGCTTCACTTACAATAGCGCAGTTTTTACTGTTAAAGAAAATCTCTTAATTATTATTTTTAGCGTAACCGTACGGTCTTTTGCGAAGAGACTCCGTTATTAATAATTGCTAATTTATATTTCGCATCGAATTGTTTACCTTTCAATTAGCACGCCACTCGGCTGGAGATAGTTGACGTTTATCCTTAATCGATCAATGCGGATTATGAAAGAAGGCGCGCGGATTATTCGAGTTATCAGAGAATGCCTTTAGAGAGGGGGAAAGTCAGAGAGAGAGAGGGGGGAGGGAGCCTTTAATTACATTTCCACTCAATGTCAATTAGAGCATCAAAGATCTAGGTCATAATCTATCTATAGGAACGTCTCTTGCAGAGAGTCCACTTTATGTCGTCCATATTCTGTATAATCTGATTTCCATGCCACTTGCTTTATAGTTCGGATGCATCTTCGAAAGGAAGACGAAGGTGGTCATTAAAAAAGAGGGGTAGAATATCATAAGGTAGAAGCAACAGAAAGCGAAATAATAATAACAATAACAATATTTCTCTTGAATGAATATAGATAAGTATAATTCCACAAGAATACAAAGATAGAATAAGATATATGTGCTAAATAACTATAACAAGAACATTGCTCCAAAATGTCTGAGTAGAAAGAATTAAAAAAAAAACAAGATATAAAATTATTAATGTATATGCATACACGTATAGTGTGAAAGAAATGAGAAAGAAGAATAAAAAGATCTGATTAATCTGATTGTTCGATTAAAATGAAATACAATATGCGATAGGACGAAAGAAAAAGAGAAAGAGAAGAATGCATGATCTATCTGCGGAAGAAAAGCGAAATGTGGGCCCATTATCAGCAGAACGTTATGATAAGGGAGGCAGCTCGTGTTGGAAACGTGCGGCAGGCTTGGTCGAGTAAGCGAATCTTCGTGGTAACTCTTGAAAGGGTAACCGAGGGCGGGCGAGGCGTAAATATCCCCTACGGGGACGGGGGCCGCGAGTTAATCGATCTAAAATTCGCGGAAATCCGAATGCAGATCGCATCGGCGAGCGACCTCGGCTGAAGTATCGTCTGTTATTCGCACACCAGTCAGCAATTTGATATCTCGCGCGTCATTAATTACTAGGTGAGCGTCGCCTCTGAAAGCCCCCGTCTTTGCACCGGCGCAAATGCCATCAGCGTTTTCGTCGTGATTTTGTTGCCGTGTCAATGGCCGCGCGGCTTTGAGCCGAAGGTTGTTAGCTACGTAGAAACTAGATGTAATCTAATGACTGCCATAAAGTCTATATAATAAGATTCGCCTTCTAATACTGCCTCGTCAATAATGCGAACTGAGAAGCTATTATCTGTCATAATCCAAAGTGCCTGCTTGAATATTGTATTAGAGGTAAAGGAATTTACGTGCGCCGCGAACCTGATCAATAAGCACTTCATTCTCTCGCGTTGTAGATATTTCGAATATGTGTTGAAGCCAGCGCCGCACCGTAGAGATGAATTTAATCGACGTCTGTTATTTCTCAGGTCTCTTTATCGATGCTTTCCGTCGCGCCAGAGTCTACCTTCTCCATTAAATCGCGATTTCCCCTCGAGCGATTCTTGCGGCGGGGGATAATTTCATAGATTATTCGACTATGTCCCGCTTATGATTCGGTCGCTTTGACGTGCGCCGCGGTCCTAATTGGAGCAATCTCGCGCTCGCAAGTTAGAGATAGCTGGCTGGTCTTCGGGAGAGACAGTCGGAGTGAGGCGGAGAGCTAAAAGCAAAGACCAAATCTAATGAGTATCGCGCGGCGAACGCGGAGCGTAGCTTTTCGCCGCGCGAATCGATATATGGCGAATCGAGTCCACAAAGCGCTCGCTACAAAGGTGAAGGCTATTATCAGTTAAGCGAGTTATCGGTGCTGCGAATGCACGAACGTACGTACTGCCAGATCCCGTTCCGCGGCACGGCGTCCGTTCCATGCCACATCGGATTGTTAATCGCGCATTAACATTAGTCACTTGCATTTCGCCGCTCAGCTACGGGGCTTCCGCTTGAGCGTGTCGGAGCGGGAAAAGACCGTATCAAGCGGATTCGCCGGCTTTAGGCTTTAAAGATCCGCCCGAATCGATTTCCGCGATATGAGTTTAATGTGCCGCGACCATGTTACTGTTGAATTCGAATTTCCTCATGAATTGGAAATCTTGTTTGAAACGAGAAAGTGAGTGGTTTTAGTGGTATTAGCTCCAATTCCCTGGAATTACGATACTGCTATAAATAGGTGCTGACCCGATTTATTGTGAAACATGCATTTCGAATGAATGATCGAAATTTGCGTAGCGAAAAGAGATCAGTATTTTATCTGTTTTTATATTTACCGAGTAAAAAAATCTAATATTTTATTCGGTTATTATTTGTTCAACAATAAAAGCGCATAAAATAGCTGCACTGAAAAAAAGACTGGTTATTAACTACCAAATGTACAGTGAAATAGTATCAATTAAATATTTGGTCAATGTAACCAAAAATAATTTTACTTTTCTAAATATTTAATAACTTATACCAGATTTGTTAATACTTACTAAACATGTAGTAAAATAAAATTATTTTTTGTTATATTGATAAAATATTTTATTGATACTATTTCACTATACATTTGGTAGTTATAATCAGACTTTTTTTTCAGTGTGTGATGGAAAAACAGTTCAATATATGTGGTCAAGAATTAGAATAGTTTGCTTGTGACAAGGGAGTTTATCAAGTGGTTGAACGACGTTCGAAGTTTTCTCAATCCTTTCAGAACTCGGGACAATCGTCGAGACAATTTAATCGGTGACGAAATAAAGATAAGAGCAATAAGACCTGAAATAAGGGTCTGTCGCTATCGAACATCCTAACAATACCACCGATCGACCTAAATTGTCGGCCAATCCGACCAATCTCTCCGTCCGGTCCGGAGTCGAGGGATGGATCCGGGAATCACGTGTAATCCGAATCGGGATACCGGTGATCCCGTACGAGACGAAACGGCATGGATCATCCATTCGACGAGGTCGAGAATAAGAGAGGACCAAGGTTCTCCCAGAGGAAAATCAGATTTCCACTCGTCTTCTTTCTTCCCCTCTTGCCTCATCACGTAGCCGTGGCCTTTGACAACTGCTCGCCGTCGGAAAAAAAAACAGAAGTGTCTCCCAGGAATGTAAGTAAAGAGCACGAAGGAGGAAAAAAAGGGGAGATGGGATAACCGAAAATCTCGGAGAAAAAGAAAAGCTACCAAGTTTACGGGAAAAGAGAAGCTACACAGTCTTCTATATCTCGTCGCGACGGAACGTCTGAACGACCATATTGCCGGGATGGAGAAGGGACACCCATTCTTTCTCGACATCCCTTTTTATCTCAATCGCCGCGTTCTCTTCTGCGCGAAGAAGACGTCGAAGGTGTCGAAAAGATAGCCGAAAAGGAGGCCGGAAAATTGAGAGGGAGGAAGGGGGAGAAGGAAGGAGACAAGGGTAGGCAGGCAAGTTAGTTTGGCTCTCGTACAAGGTGCTTGGCATTCCGAGTCGGATCTGCTGAAATTTAATTTCTAGATTCGCCCTCGTCGAAACCGGCCGGCGTCTGTTGGCGCAGAAGCACCGGGGGGTGAGTCTGTGACTCCGGATGGAGTTCCAGAAATGAAGCGGCCAGATTGTCGGGTACTGCAAGCGTAACGCGGCATTCTCGACCGGCGGCGTCGATGCGCCACGCCGACGTGAAATCTTCCCGTTGCGATTGTTCAATTCATTTCGCTGACAAGATTTTCACGCGGGTTAACTTTCATCGCCGGCTCTCGCTACATTAGAGGATATTATCAAGCTATTAGTTATTATCGAACTGTCACTGGAATCTCCGAAGTGTAGAAGTAATTCATCCATTCATCGAGATATTTTTATAAATCGCGGATATCGCTTATTGGCGAGGAGAATTATTTCTAACAAAATATTTAAGAGTCTTAAGTGTGCTATATACACTCTTTCCCTTCTCTCTCTCGATAACGGTAACAATAATCAAACTACTAATGCGTTTACTGGTGCAATATCTAATAATTGCCGAATTAGTAACATTCGAGACGTAACTAAGTTTCCAAATTTAACTTCACGAATAGGAATAAACTTTGCAATCGAAGCCGAAACTTCACTGGCGTGAAATATGCAAGACAGTTCGCTGTACGGAACTGGCAGCGCTAATATTAACGGGCAGGACGGAGTATGCCGGTGCTGTTTAATCATGAATGGGAAGGAGAAGGACGTCCGAGTCCCTCGACGCCTAATGTCAGGATGGGATCGTGTGCGGCTTGACGCTAATTAGATGGGCGCTCAATCGACTATGACGCCCGTCGAATGGACGTCATGAGCGCACGTCACGAAATAATAAAGCAGGAACTGCGTATTCTGTCAGTCCGCGACGCGGGGACCACCGAGTCCACTCCAGTAAAGTGCATCAGGAATAGCGAGCCTGCTATTGTCACATTACAATAGAGCGTAATCGCCGTCGGGGGATCCGTCACGTGATATATCGCGAGGTTGGCAAATCATCGCCATTGGTGATCGCATAATAGCGGTATCGATCTTCTTAAATGTAATGCGACGTTATCGAAGATATCATCGTCATTGTTGATTCTCTCTCTCTCTCTCTCTCTCTCTCTCTCTCTCTCTCTCTCTCTCTCTCAATCTATCACATTGTCAACCCTTTCTGGATTAAATCCGTCAGCCTTTCTACGTTGATTCAGGGTTTGATTAGGATTACTTTTTGCGCCTATGATCAGCTTCATTTCATCGATGGTCACGTTGCGAGGCACGCGAAAATAATAAACTGAGAATCACACGCTCCGTCAATCCCTCGGCCCGCGTATTCGTCTCGATGCAATTGCACTCAAGCATTGTGCGACGGCGGCGGTACTCCGTCATCGGCGGTCTGCCGCTGACGTTTAATGGCCACGGTGGTGGCTCGAGGTAAAAGGGGAACGTTATGAGTGGAAGGCACCTTCACGAGGGAGGAAGAAATCGTATGCGTGCGAAAAGAAGACGAAAAGTGTAAGTAGAAAAGGTGGGAAGTTTGTGTAAGAGGCTATAGGAAGGAGAGTAAAAAGGTAGGAGGAGCAGGAGAAAAGTCTATTTATTATTCTAGGGCAAATCCTGTCTGAAGAGGCATAACGAGGTGGAATTTACAGCAGAGTATAGAGAAATGATTTTAAAAAATCACTAATAGACGTAGATAGTAACAATTAATCATGAAATTGCAATTTAATATGGTATTTTTTTTACATAATTTCTTTTGCTCAAATTCAAAAGGGAACAATTGAACATGAAAAATTTTAGAAAATGGATTTAACACTTTGAGAATAAATAATATTCACCAATTAACTGAACAGTAATCATTTAATTATCACGAATTAAAAAATTATTAAAGACAGAAATGTTCTTCTACAGACGGTGATATTTACTTGCATTTTCCAAAATTAAAAGTTATTTCTAGATTTTATGTAATTAATTTTATTTATTGTATTTATTTTGATTAGACTTTATTCACTCGTAAACTATTTGAAATACTATTTGAGAAGTCTTAAATTCTTTTCTTTTAATATCTCATGCTCTGCAACATAATAGCAATTAAAATTAAATTTCAATTTATCTTCATATGAACATTTCTTCTCTCTGTACTTACTTGAAAGAAAATTTCATAAAACTAATGTACATACATTATTATCTAGAAAATATAACTAGACGATTCAAAAAAGCTGCAATTTAGATAGCACCGACGCTCACTCTGAACTTGTGAACTTTATTCGGCAAAGAGGCAGTGTAGGATTAATGAGTAAAGTACATAGGAAAAAAAAGCGGAAGGATAATGACGAGCGAAAGACCGAGTTAGAAAGGGGGATAAAGTGGATAAAGGATACGAGGTGTGATTGGGTACACTAGTATGTGTGCGCGTATACTAGGAATCGGGAGAGCGAGTGGAGTATGTGTCAGCGGCCAACATCAGAGGGTGAGAGTGACAGAGAGGACGGGGGTGGCGAATGGGGGTGTGGGGATGCGGCCTGTCGAATTCCATTCTCGCCGTCGCGAGAGACGATCGAGTTCGCATCGCGCCGTGCTCTCGTATGCGAGCCGCGTGACCGGATGTCACGCGCAGGAATCGCTTTCCCCGCGATTCCGGCTGTCAGGACGCGTCATCGTCCGGGTGACATCGCGGCGGCGCGGGGAGGGACGAATATGCGTGTCCATATCCGTATCGCGTTCCGAAGCCGGTTGCACAGGATTGTTTCGACGCTTGTCTCTTCTAAGAGAGAACGAGAGGCAAACAGAGGGTGAGTGAAAGAGAGGGAGGGAGGGAGGATCGATTGTTCCGGTTATCCACGGCACGCACTTTGTCGTCTCCGACTAATTGATCCTGTCGACTGGAGTGACATTGTTGATGGATAAAATGTTTCTTTTTTCCCCACATTCGTTAATTTAATCTACGAACGACTTATAGGGGAGTTTATTTTTCCGGAACTTATCTTTATACGCGGAAGCAAGAGTAATAGATATTGATGTTTTTTTTGTTTCTTAGCTCAGGCGATAATGTACTTGCCCTATCACACGCAAGTACACGTAATCGATTCACTGTAATCGCAATTTAATTGAATTATACTATAAAACATATTTTACTTAAAAATATATATATATTTATAGCGTACCATTAAGTTTTTCAGTAGGTTATTCAATATTTATGTATCATTTTGCATACGTTATCTCTCTGTATGTTAATCAATTTTATAACTACCGCTTGAGTTCACTGCAACGTTCGATTTTGAACTGCGGCAGAGTTTAATGAATATTTATTTGTCCAATATCGTTTAAACAAATAATTTCATTTGTATCATAACGGGAAAAGTTTCGCATATAAAAGCAGGAGTGTACAGTCGCATTTGCGAGCATTATCCATTGATATCGTGAAATTGCGATTCACGGTTCACCTTTTACCTCACAAAATATTTAATAACTTACATTATTTGCATTAATAAGCGCTTTAAGTATACCAACAATATTTATGTGGATAATATTGACAAATATTTAATTTATCGAATATTAATATTTATATCACGATTGCAACTGTCATCTGTAAACACATTTGATATCATTATCCGTACATCCGTGCGTGCCGTTATTAATAATTATAATAGTAATGACATTTAATTAATATTAAGGTATTAATTGTGTACGGCTGATATCTATGTCACGTACCTGGGTGGATCGAGGAGCCTCGTCGGATCGTCCGCGCCCGGGCCGCATTCACGATCATAAGTGTCATCAGTAAACGTCGCGACCATCGTATTAGCCCCATCAGCACCATCGATCGTTGTCAAAAGCTGAAAAAGTACCCGGGAGAAAACAAGCGATCGGGTTGAACCGCCCCAATGTTCGCGGCTCTCGAGTTAATCGAGGGTGTCCATCAGAGGCCGCGTTTTCCACTGTCGGCGACACCCGCCCGGCGTCGCGTCGTGATATCTCGCAATTAACCCCCTCATCTCATATATATATATATATATACACATGTATGTACACATGTATGTACGTGCGTATATATGTATATGTATGTACATTCAGGAAAGGACCTCTCCTCTTGGTATCGATGGCGATTGACACCTGTCTGACACTTCGTTCGCAGGTAGCCACTCGGCGGACGAGGCTTTACAAGGGCTTTTGCGCGATCGCGGCGTCGTGTTAATAATCAACCTGCAGGAATAAACCACGCGCACGAGAGAGAGAGAGAGAGAGAGAGAGAGAGAGAGAGAGAGAGAGAGAGAGAGAGAGAGAGAGAGAGAGAGAGAGAGAGAGAGAGAGAGAGAGAGAGAGAGAGAGAGAGAGAGAGAGTGCACCGGCAATGGCCCTCTCCAGCGTGCAGTTCTCTCGATACAAGAGATGCACCGTCGATATGAGATGAAAAAAAAAAGCGTTATTGACAGTGCAAGCGAGCCGGCCCATCGCATCGAATTAACGTTTCTGTGCATCCCCCACGGCGCAAGAACTAGATTTCATATTTTTTCCCCCGCCGGAGATCGATCGACAGTGGAGAGAGCTCCGGGGCTGATAGAAACGCCAATTAATCTGTAATAGATTGCTCGGTACCAGCGCGACGCTGCGATAGAAGCTACCTTTATCAAATAACCGTGTCCTGCCTCTTACATCACTGGTGGTTTACGGACAATAGATAACTGCCTGAAAGGAAAAACAGCGGATTGAAACAATATAATTATTTTAGAGATGTATTTTGTTCAAATCGAAATTGTTTAATGGGAAACTGTGTGTGCGCGCGCGCGTTTTACAGCCGCAATACGATGAGATGAGAGATATAAGTCTGAGACGAAAGAGAAAAAAAAATAGCACAAATTAATTCTGCACAAGTAATTCCAGTGCAACATCCAGTTATCTGCGGACCGCTATCCCATTTCAATGGCATAAACGTCACTCTAAATGAAATACGTAACGCAACGGCTGCTACGCTTTCACGGGAAAATCGCTCTCGAGGGCTAGCGTGTCCGACAGTAAAATGACTGGACTACTTAAAATACTCGCCGCCGTTTATTGCCGCTGTCGGGCGAAGCGATTTGTTACTTCCTCCACTTGTAATTACTTTTACACTTCCTGAAAACCGAGTAACGAGGTAATATGATAGTTTTGCCTCGATATCTCGCATTCCCGCACGCTCGGGAAAATCGTAGGATACGGTTTTCGCGAGATGCTCCACATTGCGTGCACATATTTTAATTTCCATTATTCCCTCCTCGTGCCTTCGATTAAGTTTAAAGCGATAAAACGTGAGGCTTTGAAAGTGATAAAAAGCTTAAAGCTGTATATATACCTGCGACGTGACGACGAAAAATTTTAATTAGATTTTTAATTTGTTGTAAACTGATATAATGAGACTCATCGATCTTACCTGTGAAGTTTTATAATTAGTGGTCTAAATAAGTTTACATATGGCTCCGTAAAGAATTGTGTGCTTTAAGCTTATCCGTACAATCTTCTTTTCCAATCCGGATAAAAGCGGATTGGAAAAGAATTAAATGAAAATTACAATTAAATGATATAGACAAATCCAAATCAAAATATTTTTGATCAATTCACAATTATAAGAAAACAAACATATTAAATGTATATTTTTTCTTTTCTTTGCTTTCTTTCTCAATTTTGATTTATTGTAGATACAAGAATCCTGCATTTTGAGACAAGAAAATTATAATATTTATGTTATTTATCATTAAAAACCTTTGAAATATGATTTGTACATCATATGGAAATTTTTTTATTATAACAAAGAATTTTTGAGAAAAGATTGGCTTTACGATCTTGAAAATTATAAATATCGAGTGGAATGAGGAAACATTAGATTCTCCAGAACGATCGTGTGGCAATAATTGCCGTCGATTTCAAGCGTCACATGCAATTTCGCTTCGATGATACAATCCCGTCTTTCATGTTCGCATTGACGATTGGCACTTACACGCTATGGATAGAATTGGAAAGGGGTCGGAAGGTGACAAGTAGCAATGATACTATATTCCTGCAACGTGTGCCTAACAATAGGTTTTTGTCCCGGTTTTCTCAATACGTCTCTATCTCGTGTGTCTTCAATGCTTGACGGATGGCCGACCATTTGCAGCGAACTCTCCTTTTTCCTTCTCTTCTTTCCCACTCGCCCTCTCTTTTTCTCTCCCTGCATGCACTTTCTTCTACATGTGTTTCCTTTTTTCGTCGAGCTTCCGTCTTTTTCAATTTTTATCTCCCTCTTGGATTCTTCTCTCTTTCATCCCCTTTTTCTCTCGCGAATACCAGGATTCTTTATATTTTTTGTGAACTACTTTCCTCCTACTTTATTAATATCGTCGTCCGCGTATATACCTCCGTGTGCATCATGGGCAAGGGGCGGATTGAGCTGTACAAACGAGTAATGGCAGTGAAAATGAAAAAAAAAAGTTTCCTTGTTTAGAGATATAAAAGCGCACTGTTCTTTAAGGCTCCTCATTTCTGTGTTGAACTATGAAAAATGCTGCGTTTTATCCGTCATATTGTTTGAAGGAGCAATGTTTAACAAACGTACAACATTTTAGTCTAAACATTCGTTGCGATCTATCGCGTATATTCGTCTATTTTTCATCGTCGATTTGTTCCAAAGTTAGCTTATTATAATGGTAATTAAATCAAGATGAAACTCTTGATATTTTATATTGAATTTATTTAAATATCATGTGTTGTTAATAATTTTGATGAATTTACGTGATTTATCATCTGTAATGTTGCGGGTATGTAACCAATGTGGGTCGTATATCTAAACGAATTTCGCTAATATCGACGAAACGAAGTTTCAGTCGAAACTTACAGCATAGTAAACATCGTCTGTACAAAATTTACTGACACACGGCCTAGTTTTAAGACACGTTAAAGCTCCTAGTAGCTGAAACATGCCGCAGTGCTGAAAATTTTAAAAGGTCGCACGGGTGACCTACTTGAAAATAATAGGGAATCGTGAGGAGGAGAAGGAGGATGACGACAACGACGATCAGGTGAGCGTGCTTGGCAAATTGCTTAGGTAAATTTCCAATTTTCCGCCATTGGCAACGGTGACGCTCAATCTCCGCGCGCCGGCCAGAGTACACACACTTCGATGTAATCGAATCGAGATTTCATAAAGTCCGTCCCGGGCGCGACGGTTAATTGCCAATTGATCTGAGGGTGTCCCAATTTTCATGATGTTGTTGATCACTCGTTATTGGCCAGTTAGGCTACCCAGAAACTAGCCCTCGTCGACGAGCGCTAATTGAATGACGTATTTAATGGTGTACACCAACTTTAGGAGCCTCACCAATCATGAAGCTGTTCGATTACGTCGAACTGTGCATTAAAGATCAATAGTTTCGATGTGATGAAGACGTTACGAAGCAATCGAAGGCTAATGCACTGCACTGTGTGTGCTACGCAAATCTCAATTCTCTTAATTCCGAAATTACATTTATATGCGTTGCAAAATAAAAAGGTACTTGGAATCATGTTTTATTTATATTTACTCTATATCTAGCACACAATATCAATTACTATTCTACACTGTTTTCTGAATAATAGTAATCTTTATGAGAGTTTTTATATTAATAAGAATTTACGTAAATTTTTAAATTTAACATTAATTCGAACGTATGCAAATAGCTGCGTATATTAATAAAAATCCCATTAAAAAGATAATATATATGTTTTAAAAATAAAATAAATAGTAATAACGGTAAAAGAGAGAATCCTTTTTTTACCTAATAATGGCTCTTTTATAAAGTACAGTTTTATTTAATTATTATATGGCGATTAAATTAAATATCTATTACTGTATTTAAAAAAAATTTAGAAATAAAATAAATAATGAGTAATATAACGATAAGAGAGTCCGTTTTTACTTAATGGCTCTCTTTATGAAGTACAATTTTATTTAATTATTATATATATATATATGACGATTTAATTAAATTTCTATTACTCCATACTTTTATTTAAAACGATGGCGGTTTATTTATGCGCATTGCAATTTTTCTAAATGTCTGCAATTTTCCTAACCGCGTCATATGAATGCGTGGCGGGTAGCAACCATCCATTTGTATAGAATGCTACAGCCGATAAATCTTTTTCGCACGAAGAAATTTCATTTCTGCTGCAACTACGAAGCAGCCTTTACGACCCACAATCGTGATCATATCGGCTACACGCGATATCTTCCAACGAGAGAAAGATTTACGTACCATCACGCACACAACACTACACATGGATTAGTTAGCAGTGATATCAGTTCTTCGTAAGACGCAACGCAACGTTTTTTAAGATTGATAAATTTTCACTTAAAGTATAAATGAATTAAATTATTAGTAGAAAGGCGAATGAAGATTAAAAAAAAAAAGAAATTTAAATGATTAAATTAAACTTGATGATTGTAATTCCAAAGTGATTATATATGCATAGTTTCGGTTCTAAATAACATCAAGCAAACTTTTGATTAATAAATATTTTTCTCATAATTCTATATTATAGAATTAAGACAGTGTAATCTTAATTATATATTAGCAGAGATTTTTTTTTATGCACAGAGAAAACGATTTCTTTGGACAATAAATTTTATTGTATCCAAACAAATTTGGAATGGTCCAAATAAATGTTTGAATCAATAAATACGACTAATAATAATGTTATTTTCGTTTATAATAAATGTTTAAATAAAGCAACAACATTTTAGTTCAAACAAATAATGTTTTTTATAAACATATGTTGTTTCAGTAAAACAATTTTCAGTCAAATAAATGGGAATACTAATTCCAATGAAATCTGTTACTCTATATGAAATAAGTGCCGATTAAATATTTTCAAAATATTCAAGGATTATATAACTTTTTAATTTAAATTTAAAAAGCATTTTAAATAAATGATAAAATTTTACATCAAATCAAATATCTTACAGAGAGATTCTTTTAAAGAGATTACAATATATATATGTCTTACTGCTTTCCATTGTAAAACAATAAAATTTACATTTGCATTGGAAGTTCATTTTAATTAGTGCTCATTAAAAAATATTAGATTCTTTTGTGTGGAAAAAAAATTCGAAATTACGAAGGCGCTCTTTCGCGTGACACTTTTTTAACTGCAATATCGAAGGGTATTGCGTGGTATTGTATTGAGGTTTCAAAGAAACCGCTTCGTTCGTTATGCAGAGAATAACGAGAACGATTCGATCAACGAAACCGTTTCTTTTACGAATGCGCCTAATTGATTGGTAGCATCCATACTATCGTTCGCTCTTTGATTTACGACTCTCGTTGACCCCATTGAGAAAACCAGGAAACAAATCGTTCGAGCCTGACGTTACATCGGGAACAATCTTCGTACGTGTAATTGTTATTCCGTAACGTGTAGCAATTAATATGTCAAACCTGCGTGATATCTGTTCAATAGATCTCGGTGAAGAATTTAAATCGATATTAATTAAAGTAGGATAAGATATCTATAGTGCTGATGACTTTTATTTTTCCAGTTTTAATTTGAACTTTGTTTTCAACAACTCTTATATTTTTAACTGTCTGGATTCTAATTGAATAGAACATGATTAGTGTATCAAAGTGAAAGGTAATTTCATAATTGCTTCTTAATGAATAAAAATTTGTTACACGTACGTACGTGTATGCATATGTACAAATGTATTTTCGTATGTACATACATATGAGTATCTGTAAGTAGAATAAATAGAATTAATAAAAAATATATAAATTTATAAATAGGGAAGTTACTTATTCAAGATGTGATTTTGAAATTTGTCTTCAAATTTATCTAGATGTAATAATCATTCGCGTTCCAGTTATCCAGAATAAAGTAATTATAAATATAAGAATTTAATTAAATACAGTTCATACTAACTAAATTATATCTAGATAGATATTTTCCTCCAACTTAATTAATTCAGTTATCACAAAGCTTCAATAATTAATGTCAACGTTTCTTCTTCTCTGTATTTAATATTTCGAATAGTTGCACTTTTAATAATAAAAATATAATAGGATTTTATCTGGATTTTTAAATTCAAAAAATCACAATATTTTTCTTCCAAATTGAACATGTTTATAAATGTTGGAAAATTTTATCGGTAATAACGAGCGGGGGATTAAAAATACAACAATAATCGCGAGATAGTCGCGAGATAGAAATCCACGGATGATAATACCCGCGCTCGTCGCGATCTTGTTTCACTGTTATCATCCTTTCTCTGGTTTTTATTATCCTCCCATTTAATAACAGCTGCGTCGCACCTTTGTCCTCGTTGCACGAATACCGATTTGTCGGCAACTTTCGAAGCGAAAAGGACAAAAGACCTTTGCAACTGCGATGCGCGGTCAAGCTCGTGTCTCTATTTTATATAGAAAACATCAGTTTGCACGGGAAGTGACATAAAAAATCCGCTTTACGCCGCTTAACATCCAGGCGCGTAAAATTCGCATCCGGTGACCACTATTCTCGGCGTTTTCCGGGTGGATCTAAAGCGCTGGTTATGAATACCTGATTTTAGTAACTGAAATACAATACATTTATTATACCGACACGCACCGGCAATTATACGATTCGCAATAATAGAGGAGCGTAATTACATAATTTTTCTCTCTCTTTTTCTCTTCTATTTGCACGAAGTTTTAAAAATATATATAAAAAATACAAAAGTGCTACTGCCGAACGCTGTTCGGATAAGTCAATGACTAATCAGAAATAAATGATAAGAATAATTTTTAAGCGATTTAATTTAATGTTTGAATGATAAAATTAAAAACAGTTTTACTCGTGATACTTAATGTTAATAATAGCTCTCAATGCTCTCGTTTTGCTTTTGCATAAAAATGAAATATTCACTGTTTTCATGTTTGAATGTTCCAAATTCCAGGCGAAGTATCTCCTCAACGCGACACCAAATGTATTATATTTCAACAACTCTTAGTTAGTATTATAATTTCAAATGGTATTTTAACAGTTAATCACAATCGGCCGTTTGTTATTGACGAAATGTGTGCCGATTGTTTGGTAATGGCGATCAATCACATTATTGCAACAATTATTACGCCTGCATTTTCAGTAATCAACGATGTTACATACCGACAAAGTTGAATGCCTTCTTCCACTGCTGTGAATCGCCCATTTAATCTGGGACATTCAGTTGCTAGTGACTATATGCTCAAAATGAGTACTTTAATTCTTCCGGGTCTAGTGGTACATATTTGTACCAGTATCTTTAAACATTCATATCTTTGTTAAATATTAAGATATTTAGTTCAACTAAAGCTTATTTTAAAGAAAATTGTTTAAATTTTAATTGAAAAATATTGTAATATAAATACAATTATAAATATCATTTACATAGTAAAATCGGAAAGAGTTCTGTGACTAACAGTGGAAGATTCGACATAATGTAACATTACTTTCGAATAGCGATTATTCAAATGTAGTAGTATACATTTCTGATACTTATACTATACATAATATTGTATATAAACATGTAATTTTTAAGCCTTTTTATATTTCAATGATAGGAAAAATAATTATTGGTGAAAAAATGTTGAGTGATAATTATAAATACGAGGAACAACGCTTATAATAAACAATTTATTTACATTTATTATTACGCTCCATAAACGATAAAATGCGCTCAATTATGACGCCCATAAACAATTTCATTACATACACATAATTTAATATTGTTTCGATCTCATTTTGTATTTAGCGAACTTCCAAATTTTAAAAACAATTAAACAATATATGTCCTATTTATAAAAAAAATCAGATTTGAAAGGATTAAAGTGAAGAGTAGACGGTGCAGAAACTCTCTTTTGTTTCTTCTTTCTTGTTCGAAGCCACGCGCACGTGGCTTATCCAACAAGTCTTCTGCAGTCGCAGTCTCATGAGTGCCGACGTGAGTAAAGGCACAGTGTCGGGGTGCGAATTCTCGCGGATGTAACGCGTCGTTCGACTCGCCTGATCCGCGACGGACCATTTCGAAGTGGAAACAGTCATAAACCCACTTGGCCGGTCGGCGCGGCGCGAAGAGAAACACTAAAATCCGCTTGCCACTCCTCCATGAATATTAAGCGATCGGGCCGGACTCTCGTTACGACCTCTCCTCGTCGGCCGAGTTAACGCGGAAAATTGAGTTTGCCGCGGGTTTTCGTTCCGCTCCCAGTTCGGCTGGTATACCTTCGCGCGGTTCACTTTCTCTGCCGCGCGTCGTTCATCCGGTCTAACGCCTCGTGTTGCCGGGATTTAATGTCCTTGCCGTCCCACCATTGGGACTTGTAGCGGGCACAGTTTTTATGGTGACGGATTATTCCCGGGTTACTCGTGTCGAATTCAGTGCTATTCCGCGGTTCTGACGCGACCTCGCCCGCGATCGGACGTAGACGTAGACATAAAACGTTTATTATGTCTCGGGAGATTAATCCCTTTCGAGCACAACGTGAGGATTAATTAAATAATAACGGCACAGATAATAGTGAATAATAAAAGATTGGCAACGGAAAAAAGAAAGGCAAAGTAATAATTTAGCAGCAAGATTTAGCTAATTAAATTAAGAAAGTAGAACATTTTTTTTCTAATTGTTAATAGCGAGATGAAATATAATGCTTGAGTTATATTGAGAATATATATAATGTCAAGTTGTATTATATATCCATATATATTTCATATTTTAATTAATAATCTAATTAAAATTTTGCTAGAAATATTAAATTAAGTAGTGTAATGAGACTTCGATAGCTACACTTTAATTATAACGGTGCACACGTTTCGTTTCAAGATTGCGTTACTTTATTTCACACTTGATGTCACACGCAACGAGTACTAGTTCGGTTTGCTAATGAGTTTAGGGCTACGGGATTTATCTATAAGAGGTAGAGCATGAAAATTCGAGTCTAAAGGAACAGAGAGTGGTAATATGCTAAGTGACATTAGAACTACGGCGACATGGAGTGGGTGAGTGAAAGGGTAAGATAGAGGTGGAGTTCCTTCCGTCTTCATCCCCGTCTTTTATACGAGCCTATCGCACGACACAGATCTCTATTCAGAGAAATATCAGGGTGCTGAGTTGGCCTATCCAGCCTTTCGACCGCCGGAGCTGCTCTGCATTAAACGCGTCCGCCGGCTGTAATGAAATTCATTCACCCCGATATCGTATCATCGACACTCGTAATGCGGAACAATCTTGTCTCGTATTACGCAAATATTTTCTTATTCAACAGAGAAAGAATCACTTTCCTTTCTTCTATCAGATATGATGAAATGCTGGCGCACTGTAACATTAAATTTTGATCATTATAAACTTTTGACGGATAGTACATGCTTAATTTAATAAACATTTATTTGTTTCCTATTTATTATTAACATACTTACTATATTTTATAATGCTTCTGTACGTATATGTGCAACTATATCTAATGTAAAATATCGGGCAATCATATATTTATAAAAAGAAAATACTTCCAATATTTAGAAATATATTCTTTTGCTCTTTTTTTGTATCCTCATTTTATACATAATATTGGGAACTGTAAACTATTTGCCGCAACAATTCGTCATGCCCAAGAATCCAGATTAACAGATATGTGATGATGCTATCCATTAACTAAAAGCAAATCACGAATAATATATTAAATTAATAAAGGCAAGTGATTGATCACTCACTGTAACAAAAAGCAGTACATCTGCAGTCAAATATATTCTCCTTTTCGTGGAAAATATATTTTGGTGTGTATGCAGTATTTGCTTAGAAAACAGCTACAACTGTAACATCCAAATGAAAAGTATTATAATTAAATATAAAAGTAAAAAGTATGAATAATTAAATATTTAAGTAATATAACAAAGTAGCTTTAAATATACAAAACATTACAATAACATGAGATATTTTTTAAACAATATACAAATTGAAGTTTTCTATTACCTTATATACATGATTAAAGTAATGATTATTTTTATCACACTTATTTCATATACATGTACATTCATTTAAGTGTATTTGTATAAATATAAAATCAGAAAATTTTACACAATTCCAATAATAAAAATAGTAGTTCCAAATATATTTAAAAATAAATTTCTTTTACTTATGTAAGGTTGTTTTCTGTCTTTCTGTTACATGAATTTGACGCAATCAAAAATTGAATCAAAATTAAAATATATGTAGTAACACTATCAATCATCTAAAAATATATATATAAAATATGTATTCAATAATCATAAATCTGTAATTCAATTTTAAGATAAATTTAAATTAATTCATATAAGGTAAATAATTGATTAATTACATCAGTGAGAAGAGTTGCATCCACAGTAAGACATTTCGCGGAAAATATATTATTGCGGTGTAGAATTTGCAAAGAAAATACATGCAACTGAAACGTCGATAGAAAAATATTTAAAAATATATTTACGAAAAGTAATAACAAAATATGTAGTTATAATTTATATATATAGAATTGTAAATGTGTTCGGAATATGAAAAGATAAAAAAATGGAAACAAAATTTGTTAATACCTCGTTTTTTATTTTCTCATCATTAGTGCTGTTAAGCACGTCATGAACCGTAGTACTAATTTCTTTGGCTTGATTCTTACTGGTTTCGCACGCCCATACTATCAATGCTAGTTTCACAGGAAAACACGCAGCATACGGCACAGAAAGGCGATAGTTAGTCTGGCTAATCCAACTGATAGATACCCCGCTTTTCCACTGCACCATATTGAAATATATTTCAAAAGTAATATAAATAAAGGTTAAGGCTATAGTTGCGAGCAGTTGTGGACTGAAAATTATATTTAGTTTCTGCACTGTATCGCTGATCATCAAATGTTGCTTCTTTAGGATCTTAAGCTCCATTAACAAAAGAAGGTTTTTTTGCTTATGGTTGATACACTTGATTACATGCGATTCATTTACGAGCAAATTTGCCAAATCGTCATTGATCTTCTTGAAACAAGCTTTTAATACATAAACACAATTTATGTACAGCATATCTATTTGAAACACTACCAGAGCGTTGTATACGGTATATACTTTCAGTAAAACAATGTGTGATTTATAATAAAAACAGATTAATGCATAAACGAAAAAGGAGAGGAAACCGAAAATGTCTTTGGAATGAATTAGCTTAGACTGCTTCCGATACATCTCTGAAGGAAGTCTTGAAGAGATCTTCAGTATCATCTGAAGCAAACGTATTCGTGGACCATTTGAAACGAACGTAACTGCTATTATGAAATTGCTGAGTATGTGGATGCAGACAATTTCAATAGTTTTGCACTCGTTTAGGACCCTGGATGTCTTGGAAAAAACTATTATTGCAATTACCGTGCAAAAACAGTGCACACACTGAACTATAGCAGAAAGAAAGTAGTATAGTTTAGAAGTTTCGAAGGTTGAAACATTGATGTTGTAAGGGAATATTCCGAGAATGCGACAAATGGTGAAACATGGATACATCAAGGATTGAAAATCCGTGGCATGTAACAATCGCCATTTTCTTGTTTCTCTTCTGCCTTCCGCTTGTCCTTGGAATTTAGATACAAAACTGAACATGATCAGTGATGTTTCATGGATAAATTGCTTGAAGATTATTAATCACGTTGTATAAATATCCATTGCCAATAATCACTATTGTTTCAATTCGGTTGTGAAAGCTACTTTTTCAAATTTAGCTCTTACGTTTATTCCTTTGCAATACGAATGAGGAACATGACATGAACTACCCTAGACAAATTTAAATGTAAAACTGCAAGTTGTTGCTGTGGAGCACAAGACACGACTCAATAATCATGTTGATATAAAGTAACCATGGAGTTCTTGAAGCAGTTACGATACGTCATTATGATACAGCATTTAAGATGTTACTGACATTTATTTTACATAAGTAATTTTTATTAAGATGATAATGAATTCCTAATCATTTTTTGGAAAATCCGTTAAAATATGATAAATTTCCATATAATATTGTGCACTAAAGTATATAATATTGTATACTATTAAATAGTGCTGAGTGCGTTTGGTGAAACATTAACATTATAACGAAAAGCATGTATATAACGCAAAATATTAAAATTAATTTAAATAATTGTCTAAATTAGTATGAACTAATATAATACACTAACTGATTTCATTAATATTGCAATAGTCCTATGGACAACAAATTATCTTAAGAGGGACATAATTAATTTCTTATATTTTAAGGATAATTAATTAAAATAGAATAATGAAAAAAGCGAAAGCTTTTTTATAACACACGTGTAATGTTTTTGCTCATGCAAAACGTATAAAGGAGAAGGTAGTATATTATAGTCATCCATTTTATATTTTATATAATAATTTCATTAATAATAAATATTTTAAATTAAAAATTTTACAATTACATTCATCAAACTGTTTTTCAATGGATTCTAGATTCCAAGTTATGATTTATTGTATTGAACTTTACTTGTTATATTGAATATTATTTATAAAAATAACGATACTTTGTAATGGATCTATTTGGACTAAGGGCAATATGGTCTATCAAAACATTAAATTTAAAAAATTGGTTTTAAATAAAAAAATTAGCATTTCGTTATAAAGTTATATATATTCAAAATAAAGAGAAATTATTGCAGAATATGTGCAAATGTACGTACGAACACATAAACCTTTCATGTACAATAATGTATAATAATGTTTAAAAATATTATTTCTTCTACAAATTATATATTTTTTCATCATTTACTTGTGCTGATTTAAATTGCTTATATAAGGTTGTTTTCTCTGTCTTTCCGTTACAGGAATTTGCCGCGATCAAGAATTGAATCAAAATTAAAACATATATAGTGACAGTACCAATCATCTAAAACTTAAAAAAAAAATACGGTGTAATTTAATTTTAATATATAAATTTAATTAATTTATGTTAAGGTATAGAGATAAATAATAAATAAATTGATTACTTACATCAGTGAAGAGAGTTGAATCCAAAGTAAGACATTTCGCGAAAAACATATTGTTGCAATGCAGTATTTGCAAAGAAAATACATGCAACTGAAACGTAATATAAAAACATTTAGAAATAGATAGGCTAAAAGTAATAATAAATTACTTAATATAAAGTAATAATAAAATATGTGGTTATGTTTTATATACAAAAAATTGTATTTGTATACGAACATGAAAAACTAGAGAAATAAATATTAAAAACGACATTTTTCAATACCTTATTTTTTATCTTCTCGTCGTTAGTGCTATTAAGTACGTCATGAACTGTAGTGCTAATTTTCTTGGCTTGATTCTTGCCGGTTTCGCAGGCCCATACTATCAATGCTATTTTTACAAGAAAACATACAATATAGGGTGCAACACGGCGATGGATGATCTGTTTCGACCAACTGATAGACCACCCGTCTTGCCACTGCACCATATTGAAGTATGGTATATTTCGAAAGTAATTTGAATGAAGGTTTCGGCTATACTTGCGAGCAGCTGCGGGCTGAAAATTATATTTAGCTCCTTCACTGTTTCGCTAAAAATATTGTTTCTTTAGGGCAGCATTTCTTGAGCTCCATTAACGAAAGAAAATTTCTCTGCTCATGGTTGATCCATGTGAATATATGCGATTTATCGTCTATGAGTAAATTTGCCAAATTATCGTTGATTCTCTTGAAACACGCCTTTAATACACAAATGCAATTTATGTACAGCATATCCATCTGAAATACTACAAGAGTGTGGTACAGTAAATACGCCTTGGATAAAACATTCATTCGAAAGTAATGAAGGCAGATTAATGTATAAACAAATAAAGAGAGAAAACCGAAAATGTCTGAAGTGGATTAGTATAGATTGCTTCTGATACATCTTTGAAGGAAGTCTTGATGAGATCTTCAGTATCGTCTGAAGCAAACGCATTCGTGGACCGTTTGAAACGAACGTAACTTCTATTATGAAATTGTCGAGTATGTTAACGCAGACAATTTCAATAGTTAGGTAATAGTTTAGAATTACATCGGAAAAATCTATTATTGCTATCACCGCGCAAAAACAGTACACACACTTGACTATGACAAAAAGAAAGTAGCATAGTTTAGAAGTTTCGAAGGCTGAAGCGTTGATGTTGTAAGGAAATATTCCGAGAATGCGGCAAAAGGAATAAGTGAAACAAGGATACATCAAAGATTGAAAATTCGTGGCATGGAACAGCCATCTCCTTGTTTCTTTCCTGCCATTAACTTGTCCTTGGAATTTCAATTAATTAAACATGAAAGTTTCATGGATGAGCTGCTTGAAGATTGTTAACATTATTGTATAAATGTCCGTTGCCAATAATCACTGTTGTTTCAACGTGAGCATGATTTTGAATGCTACTTTTTCAAATTTAACTTTTACGCTTGTTTCTCTGTAACGAATGCGGGACCTGATATGAACTATCCTCGATAAATTTAAATGTAAAACTGAAAGTTGTTGCTGCTGAACACAAGACGTGACTCACTAATCATATGTTGATAAAGATTATAAAGTGACCATGGAGTTCTTGAGGCAGTGTTACGATACAACATTTAAGTTGTTATTGACATTTTTTGAACGTAATTTTTATCAAAATGATAATGATTACCTATAAATCATTTTTTGGAAGCATGTTAAAATATAATAAATATAATAAATTAATCTCGATTTCTATGTAATACTGCATATTAAAGTACACATAATATTTTACGCTAATAAATAGAGCTGAGTACATTTGATGAAACATTGACGTTAATGAAAAACATGTATATAAAGTATTAAAATTAATTTAAATAATTGTTTAAATTAGTATGAACTATTGTAATACCCTAACTGATAACTTTATTAATATTGCAATAGTCCTATGGGCAACAAATTATCTTAAGTGGGAAGTAATTAATTTCTTACATTTCAAAGACAATAAAGTAAAATAGAATGGTGAAATAAGCGAATGCTTTTTTATTACACATATTTAATGTATATGCACGTATATAACATAATAAAGGAGAAGGTACGAGTAATTTTGTGGACATCCATATATGTTTGATATAATAATTTTATTTAATAATCAATATTTTAAATTATAAACTTAACGATTATATTTATCAAACTGTTTTTCAATGGATTCTAAGCTCAAAGTTATGACATACTAATTATATTGTATATTATTATTATAAAAATGTAGCAACACTCTGTGACTCTATTTGGAAAAAAGCAGTGATCTACCAAAAGATTAACTTTAAAAAATTGATTTTGATTAAAAAATTAGTATTTTATTGTAAAGTTATATATTTATTTAAAGTAATGAGAAATTATTGCAGAATATTTGTGCAAATGTACGTACGTACATTTAGACTCTCTATGTAGACTACAGTACTGAAAATCTCTAATGCATGTTTATAAATTAACAATAAAACTACAATTATCTTATCGAATAACAACTTCGATATGAAAATTTTGAGAAAGAAAACGTATATAGGTCTGTTGAGATATTTTACGTCAACATCAGTAAAATTGCATGCTATTGTTTAACTTTGCATAACTTGAAATGTGTACAACCGAATAAAGAGTTAAATAACGAAAAAATATTCGCACGTACATACGTTTGATAATACGCTCAAATGTAAAAAAAAGTAAAGTAGTATGTGTAATGAAATATTAAAATATATCTTGTCGAAAGTTTCTAAGTGTTCGAAAGTAAAAATATCTCATAACAAATGTTCTCTGTTGTGTATTGGCATAGAATAATTATATAAGAGCAAGCTATTAAACAAATACTTACAAAAGTAATTACTAAAATTCGTCACTTGACAATGGAGATAATACTAATAGCCAATAATCTCTATCCAATCCATGATACCATCTACTCCCGCACAATTACATATGAAGCATTAGGCAATTATATTACTTATTCATAAATGATAAGAGAGAAAGAAATTTCAGTTTTCAATATTTAAAAATGTTATTTCTTCGACAAATTATGTATTTTTTTATCAATTTACTTGTGCTGATTTAAATTGCTTATGTAAGATTGTTTTCTGTCTTTCGGTTACATGAATGTGCCGCGATCAAGAATTGAATCAAAATTAAAACATATGTAGTGACAGTACCAGTCATCTAAAAAATTACAAAAAATATGTACCATGTAATTTAATTTTAATACATAAATTTAATTAATGTATGTTAAGGTATAGACAAATAATTTATTGCTTACATTAGTGAGGAGAGTTGCATCCAAAGTAAGATCTTTCGCGGAAAACGTATTGTTGCAGTGCAGTATTTGGAAAGAAAATACATACAACTAAAATATGATATAAGAACATTTAGAAATAGATCTGCTACAAGTAATAATAAACTATATAATATATAGTTACAATAAACTATGTGCTTATGTTTTATACACAAAAATTTTTATTTGTATACGAACGTGAAAAGAAAAAAGAAAAAATATTTAGAAATAAAATTTTTCAATACCTTATTTTTTATCTTCTTGTCGTTAGTGCTATTAAGCACGTCATGAACTGTAGTGCTAATTTTCTTGGCTTGATTTTTGCCAGTTTCGCAGATCCATGCTGTCAATGCTATTTTTACAAGGGAATACGCAGTATAGAGTACATCAAGGCGATATATATTCTGTTTCGTCCAACTGATAAACCACCCATTTTGCCACTGCACCATATTGAAGTATATTTCGAAAATAATAATGATGAAGTTTAAGGTTGTAGTTGCGAGCAATTACTGAAAATCATATTTAGCTCCTGCAGTGTATTGCTAAGCATCAAATGTTGCTTCTTTAGAGTCTTAAGCTTCATTAACAAAAGAAAAGTTCTCTGCTTATGGTTGATCCATGTGAATACATGCGATTTATCGTTTATGAGTAAATTTGCCAAATTATCGTTGATTCCCTTGAAACAAGCTTTTAATACACAAACGCAATTTATATACATCATATGCATTTGAAACATTAGAAGATTTTGGTACACAACATATACCTTGAATAAAACACTCATTGGTGTGTAATGAAAAGAAATCAATGAAAAAACTAATAAGGAGAGAAATCCGAAAATGTCTTTGGAGTGGATTAGCATAGACTGCTGTAGATACATCTCCGAAGGAAGTCCTGAAGAGATCTTCAGTATCGTCTGAAGCAAACGCTTTCGTGGACCGCTTGAAACGAATGTAACTGCTATTACGAAATTGTCGAGTATGTTGGCGCAAACAATTTCAATAGTTCTGCAATCGTTTAGGATACCGAACCACTCAGAAAAATGTATTGTTACCATCAGCGCGCAAAAGCAGTACACGCACTTAATTATAACGGAAAGAAAATAGCATGGCTTAGAAGTTTCGATGGCTGAAGCGTTGATGTTGTAAGGGAATATTCCGAGAATGCGGCAAAAGGTGAAACAAGGATACATCAAAGATTGAAAATCCGTGGCGTGGAACAGCCACCATTTTCTTGTTTCTTTCCTGCCGTTAACTTGTTCTTGGAATTTCAATAGAGAACTCAACATAATCAGCGAAAGTTTCACGTATAAGCTTCTTGGAAATTGTCAATCACATTTTAACTTGTATAAATATTCCATTGCCAATAATCACTTTACTTTCTATATGGGCATGATTATGAAAGCTTCTTTTGTAAATATAGTTTACGCCTTTGCTTCTCCGCAACGAATATGGAAACTGACATGGACTATTCACGATAAATTTAAGTGTAAAACTGCAAGTTGTTGCTGTGGAACACAAGACGTGACTCACTAATCATATGTTGACATAAAGTAACCATGGAGTTCTTCAAGCATATTACGATGTCATTATAATGCATTTAAGTTATAATTTGAATATATTTTATGAACTTAATTTTGATCAAGATTATAATGAATTTCTTATTAATTTTTATAGAGAGCCTGTTCAAATATAATAAATTAATCTCGATTTATATATAGTATTGTGCATTACAGTGCACATAATATTGTATATTATTAAATAGTGCTGATTACATTTTATCAATTATTGACATTATAACGAAAACATATATGTACATAATGCAAAGTTATTAAAAATGATTTATAATATTTTGACAATAGTGTATTTACAGTAGAATTAATCTAAATAATTACTTAAGTTAGTATTAACTGATGTAATAACCTATCTTCATTAATTTTGCAATAGCCCTATGGGTAACAATTTATATTAAAAGGGACATAATTATATATAATTTTTTATATTTCAAGGATAATAAAGTAAAATAGAATAGTGAAAAAACGGACACTATTTCATAGATACACACATTTAAATGTACGAGTATTTGCATGTGTATAAAACGTATAATAGAGGAGAAAATATTATTATGGATATCCATTTACATTTCATACAATAATTTTGTTAATTAGCAATATTTTAAATTTAACTTTACGATTGTATTCATCAAACTGTTTTTCCACAGATTCTAGACTCAAAGTTGTGACATATTTATTATTATTGCATATTAGTAAAAAATGTAATGACACTATATAATAGGTCCAAGAGAAGTGATAATGTGATAAACCACTAGAATAAATTTAAAAAATTGATAACGAAACTTACACAAAACTTAGAGGAATAAAATTCAATACCTAAAGAAGTTAAAGAATTATAGTATATGATTTTATTACATAAATTCAAAATGTTTTTGTATAGAAACGTTTCATTCTTCGCATTGAATCATCTTCATTGTAGCATCAATAATTAAAAAATTCATTTTAATGAAAATGTACAGTGTTTTTTATAAAATTATATATTTATTCAAAATAAAGATAAGATATTGCAGAATGTGTGCAAATGTACATACGTTCATCTATTCATTCTGTATATAGGCTGCCATACTGAAAATCTGTACTACATGTAATGTAAATTATAGATCAACAATAAAACTACAATCAACTTATCGAATAAATATATCGAAATCAACACTCTAAAAAATAAATTGTGTTAGTCCTGCTGCGATCAGTATGCATAAAGACTATATTAGCAAAATCCCATGTTATTATTTAATTTCGCGTTATAAGAAATGGGTACAGCCGAATAAAAAGTTAAATAACAAAAAACATACTTTAATGTATATACATTCGTGTGATTAGAATACTCAAGTTTTAGAAGAGTGAAGAAGTATACGTGATTAAATTTAAAATATACTTTATCAAAGTTTCGAAATGTTGAAAGTAAAAATGCCGTATAACAAACGTTGACTATTGTGTACTGTCATATTAGTATCACTACATAATGGCAGACTACTAAATAAATACTTCTATAAGTAATTCCTAGACACTGTCACTTAATAACGGAGATAATACGAGTGGTTATAATATCTAAAGGCCCTATAATATCACCTTCTCCTCTACAAATATTTATAAAACGGACGATTATATAATATTACACGTATTCAATAATGAAAGAAAAAGAAGTTTCATTGTGCAAAAATAAATTTTTTTTATAAATTATATATATATTTTTTTCACTTTACTTGTGCTAATTTAAATTGCTTGTGTAACATTGTTTTCGGTCCTTCATTACATGAATGTGCTGCGATCAAGAATTGTATTAAAATTAAAACATATGTAGTGACAATACCAGTCATCTATAAAAATAAAACATGTGTACGGTGTAATTTAACTTTAATATATAAATTTTAATTAATTTATATTAAAGTATGGATAAATAATTGATTGCTTACATCAGTGAGGAGAGTTGCATCCAAAGTAAGACCTTTCGCCGAAAACGTATTGTCACGATGCAGTATTTGTAAAGAAAATATATGCAACTGAAACATCACATAAAAACGTTTAGAAATTTGATCTACGAAAACTAATAATACATTTTAATATATAATAATAAATTATATTACATGAAGTAATAATAAAAATTAAGTGATTATATTTTATATACAAAAAATTGTACTTGTACATGGATATGAATAAATAAACAAAATAAATAAATAAGTAGAAGTAAAATTTTTCAGTACCTCATTTTTTATCTTCTCGTTGTTAGTGCTATTGAGCACGTCATGAACCGTAGTGCTAATTTTTTTGGCTTGATTCTTGCCGGTTTCGCAGGCCCATGTTATCAATGCTAGTCTTACAAGAAAGCACGAAATACAGAATACATAATTGAAATAGTTAGTCTGGTTAGTCCAACTGATAGACCATCCGTTTTGCCAGCGCACCATATTGAAGTATATTTCGAAAGTAATGTAGATGAAGTTTGAGGCCATAGATGCCAGTAGCTGCGGACTGAAAATTATATTTAACTCCTGCAGTGTATCACTAATCATCAAATGTTGCTTCTTTAGAGCCTTGAGCTTCGTTAACAAAAGAAAATTTCTCTGCTCCTGGTTGATCCATGTGAATACATGCGATTTATCGTTTATGAGTAAATTTGCCAAATTATCGTTGATTCTCTTGAAACAAGTTGTTAATATACAAACGCAATTTATGTACAGCATATCCATTTGAAACACTACAAGAGAGTGATACACTAAATACACCATGAGTAACACACTCATTGGTGTGTAATGAAAAGAAATCAATGAAAAAACTAATAAGGAGAGAAATCCGAAAATGTCTTTGGAATGGATTAGCATAGACTGCTTCCGATACATCTCTGAAGGAAGGTTGGAAGAGATCTTCATTATCATCTGGAGCAAACGCTTTCGTGGTCCGCTTGAAACGAACGTAACTGCTATTATAAAATTGCCGAGTATGTGGGCGCAGACAAATTCAATAGTTTTGCAATCGTTTGAGACATCGAATAACTCAACAAAATTTATCATTGCTGTCACTGTGCAAAAACAATACACACACTTGACTATAACAGAAAGAAAGTAACATAGTTTAGAAGTTTCGAATGTTGAAGCGTTGATGTTGTAAGGGAATATTCCGAGAATGCGACAAATGATGAAACAAGGATACATCAAGGATTGAAAATCCGTGGCGTGGAATAGCGACCATCTCCTTATTTCTTTTCTGCCATTAACTTGTCTTTGGAACTTCAGTAGAGAACTAAACATGATCAGTAAAAATTTCACGTATAAGCTTTTTAAAAATTGTCAATTACATTATCACTTGTATAAATATTCCATTGTTAATAATCACTGTAGTTTCTATTTTAGCATGATTATGATAGCTTCTTTGCAAATGTAGGTTTCACTTTTGCTTCTCGTCAACGTAGAAACTGACATGGACTGCCCGCGATAAATTTAATTGTAATATTGAAATTTGTTGCTACTTGTCACAAGACATGATTCACTAATCATTTGTTGATATGAAGTAACCATGGAATTCTTGAGCATATTATGATGTTATAATGCAGCACTCAAGTTGTAATTTACATTTATTTTATAAACTTAATCTTGATCAAGATCACAATGAATTTGGAATTAATTTTTATGGAGAGCCTGTTCAAATATAATAAATTAATCTCGATTTATATATAGTACTGTGTATTACAGTGCACATAATATTGTATATTTTTAAATAGTGCTGATTACATTTTATGAAACATTGACATAACGATAACGTACATTTTTTTACGAAATTGCGTAGATTCAGATTTCTTGTGTAATATTGCTTGCAGTCTTTCCATCACAAGAATGTGATGCTATCAAGAATTGTATTAAAATTAATAAATATGTAGTAACAGTACCCATCACCTGAAAACAATTATAAAAGTGCTGTAATTTAATTTAAAGATATTCAAACAATTGTGGCAAATGATTGTGCACTCACCGCTGTGAGAAGTGTCGCATCCAGAATGAGACCCTTAGCACTGAATGTATTGTCACAATGCATTGTTTGCAAAGAAAATAGTTGCAACTGCAATAGTAAATGAAAGAAAAATTACAAATAAAATTGGGCAAAGTAAATGGTATGATTATATTTCAATATTAAATTTGTTATACAGAATATTAAACAAGATCAACAGAAATTAAATTTCTTTCATTACCTCAAGTGTGATTTCCTTGTCGTTAGTGCTATTAAGTACGTCATGAATCGTTGTACTGATCTTTAAAGCTTGATCCTTGCCGGTCTCGCAAGCCCACGCTATCAACGCTATTTTTATCAAATGGTGTATAATGTAGACAATTACGTAAGAGTGATCAACTTGCTTAGTCCAATTGATAGACAATCCATTTTCCCACTGTACCATATTGAAATACATTTCAAAAGTAATTCCGGTGAAAGATGAGACTATGGTTGCAAGGAGCTGTGGACTGAACGTTGTATTAAACTTCTGCACTGTATCGCTAACCATCAAATGTTGCTTTTTCAGAGCCTTCAGCTCCATTAACAAAAGGGTGTTTCTCTGCTCATAATTAATCCATTTGACTAAATACGATTCATTGTTTATGTGTAAGTTTGCCAAATCGTTATTGATCTTCTCGAAACAAGCCTTTAATATACAAACGCAATTTATGTACAGCATATCCATCTGAAATACTAGCAGAGTTCTATGCAATATCAACACATTTATTAAGATAGGAATTTTCATTTTATAATGACAGTGCAATGTTTGCAAGAATAAGTAGGCGAAACCAAAAATGTCCTTAGCGTGGATTAGTATAGATTGCTTTTGATACAAATCTGAAGGCAGTCTTGAAGAAATCTTCATTATGGTCTGTAGCAAACGCATTCTTTGACCGATTAAACCAAATGTAACAATCGTTATAAAACTGCTAGTTATGTGGAAAAAGTTTTCTGCAATAGTTCTGCGTACATCATCGAATCGTTCATGAATGTTTATCATACATATCATTATCAACGCGCAAGAGCAGAAGATACACATTACTATATTTGAAAGAATGTAGTAAGGTTTATAAGTTTCTAGGGAAGAACCATTGATCCTGTACGGAAGTGTTCCGAGAATGCGGCAAATGATGAAACAGGGATACATCAAGGATTGAAAATCCGTTGCATGAAACAGCCACCACCTCCTTCCTTCTTTTCTGTCCATAACTTGTCCTTGGAATTTTGATAACGAACTGAACATGGTCAGCCAATCTTCATGAAAGAACTGCTTGAAAATGATTAGTCCAACTATTAATTATACTGTTCCATTGCTAGTAATGAGCACTCAATTTTAACTTAAGAGGTTGTGAAAACTTCTTTTTTATGTGTAGCCTCCACCGTGATTTTTCCGCAATAAAAATGACATGAACAATTCACAATGCATTTAAGATTAGAACTGCAAGTTGCTGCTTACAAATTACAGGATATAACTTACGAATCATTTGTTGGCACGAAGTAACCATGGAGTTCTTCGAATAGCACGCATCCCCCTTGCGAGTTAGCGCAAAAAATAAGAAAATGTAATTTCTACAATCATTAAGACTCATTAACCTGCACATCTAGATCACTCATTAGAACTCAGGAGAATCATATTTGAACAAGACAGAAAGTATCGGACACGTTATCTACATTAATTATTAATTTCTCAAAGATCTGTTAATACCGATTATCTAATTTCAAACTGGGATATGAAATAAGACAATCGGTATTAACAGATCTTTATTAACGGATCTTTATTAACGGATTTTAAAATTATCATTTTGAAAATAAACTTTGTTTTATTATTCGGTACATACGATATTGAAATTTGTTTTCGTAATGAATAATTGTATATTAATAATTGTATTTTAATAATTGATATAGAAGTTGACATTTTTTACTTTATCTAAAGTAAGTTGCATTGACATCTTCATCTTATAAATGTAAGTTACAACGAGATGATTTTAAATTATGAATTATTTTTGTGGAATTATTGAAACACAATAGATTAATCTCAATTCTTGCTGTATAATATTGAGTTTATTGTATGCATAACATTATATACTCTTAATGTTGCATTTTGCTAAACACTGGCATTACAGCGAGAAGAATACATGTATAAATGCGAAGTTAACGAAAATGTATCATGATGCAAACTTTTGCAAGGAAAAGCTATAATATTATGTATTGCTGCTTTCATTACGCGGCTACTCTAACAATTCGATCCCATCCTCAGTGCAAACTCGTATAATGTATACCAGTTTCAACTTTGGTAATGACTAGAATATTTCTTTTCCGATTTGGGTAAATTATCTAAAGAAAATGTTTGCAACATATATTGTCCATTCATTACTTTATAATACAACGAATGAATGAGACTATTGAAAGAGACGATATCATTTAATAACTTGTTTGACGTTAAAAGTATCACACAAGATATGAATTGATATGATTGCTGATTAGTACTGAAGAATGCCTGACTTGATGCAAGCATCTAATATGACTAGAAAATCTTTCTTAAAACAAAAGGTTACCATCATGCTGCGTAAATAGAACAGTGACTTGTAACGTGTATACTATAATAATATATTCCACAAAAAAGTAAATAAGTAAATTCCAAATCATATTCATCAAGTATTGATACTTATACGAGTTTGCTTGTGCTGATTTAGATTGATTATGTAACATTGTTTCCAGTTTTTCCGTTACGTGACTTTGACGCGATCAAAAATTGTATCAAAATTAAAACGTATGTAGTGACAGTACCCATCATCTAAAAAAATTAAAAATATGTATAATTTAATTTGAAGATATAAGATTATATATAAATTATAGTTGATATCAAAGTATATTAGTTAGTATAAATATAGTTAAAGTATAAATATATTAGTTATTTACATCAGTGAGAAGAGTTGCATCCACAGTAAGACCTTTGGCGGAGAACGTATTATCGCAATGCAGTATTTGCAAAGAAAACACACGCAACTAGAACATGAGATAAAAAAAATTTAAATTTGCGAAATATAATGATAAATTATTTGATTATATTATATAATTTATATACAAAAAATAGTATCTGTATATTCGAAAAATGTGAAAAAACGTAAAAAGAAGTAAATAGAAATAAAATTTTTTAATACCTCATTTTTTATTTTCTCATCGTTAATGTTATTAAGCATGTCATGAACCGTAGTGCTAATTATTTTGGCTTGATTCTTGCCGGTTTCACAGGCCCATATTATCCATGTTATTATGATAAGAAAACACAATGTGTTAGGTATTATATAAAGACGATCAGTCTGGATCCAACTGATAGTCACTCCGTTTTGTCACCGTATCATATGGAAATATATTTCAAAAGTAATATAAATGAAATTTAAGGCTATAGTTGCAAGCAGCTGCGGACTGAAAATTATATTTAGCTTCTTCACTGTATGGCTAACCATCAAATGTTGCTTCTTCAGGGTCTTGAGCTCCATTAACAAAAGGTTTCTTTGCTCATGATTAATACATTTGATCATATGCGATTCATTTATGAGTAAATTTATCAAACCGTCATTGATTCTCTTGAAACAAGCTTTTAATACACAAACACAATTTATGTACAGCGTATCCATTTGAAACACTATCAAAATGTTGTACAAAAAATATATCTTATGTATGACACTAAATTGGATGAAATAATGACAGACAAAGGAATTAACGATTAAGAAGAGAAAACCGAAAATGTCTTTGGAGTGGATTAGTATAGATTGCTTCCGATACATCTCTGAAGAAAGTTTTGAAGAGATCTTTATTATCGTCTGAAGCAAACGTATTCGTGGACCGCTTGAAACAAATGTAACTACCATTATGAAATTTCCGAATATGTTGCCGCAAATAATTTCAATATTATTCCATTCGTCTAGGACACCGTACCACTTAGAAATATTTATCATTATTATTAGTGCGCAAAAGCAGGAGATACATTTAATTACAATCGAAAGAAAGTAGCATGGTTTAGAAGTTTAGAAGGCTGAAGCATTGATGTTGTACGGGAATATTCCGAGAATGCGGCAAAAGGTGAAACACGGATACATCAAGGATTGAAAGTCCGTGGCATGGAACAACCACCATCCCCTTGTTTTTTTTCCATCCATTAACTTGTCCTTGGAATGTCGATAGAAAACTAAACATGATCAGCGAAGTTTCACGTATAAGTTTCTTGAAGATTGTCAGTCACATTACAAATTGTATAAATATTCTATTGCCAGTAATTATTCTTGTTTCAACTTGAATATGATTGTGAAAGCTTTTCTGTAAAATGTAGTTTTCACTTTTGTTTCTTCGCAACGATTGCGAATACTAACATGACTGACTGGGAAACTGACATGGACTACTCGCTATAAATTTAAATGTCAAATTGCAAGTCGCTACGGATTATTAGACGAAACAAATCATTTGTTGATATGAAGTAACCATGGAGTTTTTAAAACCGTATTACGATGTCATTGTGACGCACCACTTATGTTATCATTGATATTTATTTTACGAATTTATCAAGATAATAATTACTAATTATTTATTGGGAAGCCTATTAAAATATAATAACTTGATTTCATATATTATTATGTATTACTGTGTACATAATATTGCATACTATTACTGCTAAATAGTGTCGATCACTTTTTGTGACATCGACATTACAATGAAATACTTATTATGTGTTGTTATTAAAAATAATTTATAATATATTCACAATATTGTTATTTATATTATATTAGTATTAATCTAAATAGTTATCTAAATTAGTTTACTGATGTAATGCTTTAACTAATTAATTTTGCAATAGCTTTGTAGGCAACAAATTATTTTAAGAAGCAGAGAAGCTTTTACTTTTCAAGTATAATAAATTAAAATGGAGTTGTACAAGAAGAAGCGAAAACTATTATTATATGAATATACATGTTTAAATGTATTTGCATGTATAAAACGTGTAACACGTGTACATATTTTCACTGGGAAAAAAGAAAGACGTTTCAATGTTTAGAAATGAATTGTTACAAATTCTATATTTTTTTATGAGATTGTTTGGGTTGATTTATATTGATTGTGTAACATTGTTTCTAGTTTTTCCGTTACATGATTTTGATGCAATCAAAAATTGTATCAAAATTAAAACGTATGTAGTGATAGTACTCATCATCTAAAAAAATTAAAAATATGTATATTTTAATTTCAAAATAAAAGATTAAATTATAGTTTGATACAGTTGATATCGAAGTAATTAATTACTTACATCAGTGAGAAGAGTTGCATCCACAGTAAGACCTTTTACGGAGAACGTATTGTTGTGATGCAGTATTTGCAAAGAAAACATATGACACTAGAACATGAAAAAAAAACATTTAGTAATAGATTTGCGAAAAGTAACGATAAATTATGTAGTTATAACTTATATATAAAAAATATTACCAGTAGTCGAAATAAAAAAAAAATAGGAAGTAAGTAAATAGAAATAAAATTTTTCAATACCTCATTTTTTATTTTCACGTTGTTAGTGTTATTAAGCACATCATGAACTGTGGTGCTTATTTTTTTTGCTTGATTCTTGCCGGTTTCGCATGCCCATATTATCCATGCTATTTTTACAAAAAAGCATGAAATATAAGGTATTGTATAAAGGCGATCAGTTTGAATCCAATAGATAAACAACCCGTTTTGCCATCGTGTTGTATGGAAGTATATTTCAAAAATAATATAAATGAAATTTGTAGCCATAGTTGCAAGCAGCTGCGGACTAAAAATTATATTTAACTCCTGCACTGTGTCGCTAACCATCAAATGTTGCTTCTTTAGGGCCTTAAGCTCCATTAACAAAAGACGGTTTCTTTGCTCATGGTTGATACTTTTGATTATATGCGATTCATTTATGAGTAAATTTGTCAAACCGTCATTGATTCTCTCGAAACAAGCTTTTAATACACAAACACAATTTATGTGCAGCATATCTATTTGAAATACTAGCAGACCGTTGTACACTAAATACACCTCGAGCAAAATAGGAATTTGCATATAATGAAAACAGATTAATGAATAAACAGATATGAAGACGAAAACGAAAATGTCCTTGGAGTGGATTAGCATAGATTGCTTCTGATACATCTTTGAAGGAAGTTTCGAAGATATCTTCATTATCGTCTGAAGCAAACGCATTCGTGGACCACTTAAAACAAATGTAACTACCATTATGAAACATCCAAGTATGTTGGCGCAGATACATTCAATATTGTTCCATTCGTCTAGAACACCGTACCACTCAGAAAAATGTATTATTACCATCAGTACACAAAAACAGTACACACACATAACTATAGCGGAAAGAAAGTAGCATAGTTTAGAAATTTCGAAGGCTGAAGCGTTGATGTTGTAAGGGAATATTCCGAGAATGCGACAAAAGGTGAAACAAGGATACATCAAGGATTGAAAATCCGTGGCGTGGAACAGCCACCATCTTCTTGTTTCTTTCCTACCATTAACTTGTCCATGGAATTTCGGTAGAGAATTGAACATGATCACCGAAGTTTTATGAATAAGATCTTCTTGAGGATTCATAATTACGCTATCAATTGTGTAAATATTCCATTGCCAATAATCACTCTTGTTTCAACGTGAACATGATTGTGATACCTTAATTGTAAAATGTAGTTCACCTTTGTTTTTCTGCAACGATGGCGGAAATTGACTACTCGCGATAAATTAAAGTTTAAAACTGCAATTTAGTGTTACGGTTCACTAGATATGACGCACAAATCATTTGTTGATATAAAGTAACCATGGAGTTTTGGAAGACATATTACGATGTCATTACGATGCAGCATTTAAGTTGATATAATTGATATTTATTTTACGAACTTAACCTTTATTAAGGTGACTTACTATTTACTAATTATTTTTTGGAAAGTTTATTGTAATATAATAAATTAATCTCGATTCCAAATAATGTTATATATTACAGTGCATGTAATATTATATACTATAAATAGTGTTGATCGCGTTTTATAAAACATTGACATGATATAATATAAAGCATATTTATTATATATTGTTATTAAAAATGATTTATAATATGTTATTAACCCTCAACTGACAGACTGGGTGTCGTACACCCGGGCATTTTTACAAAAATGCTTGGCATTCATAAATCGTTCGCTCCTTCTCTTCCGAATATTTCGAATATATTCAATTTATCGCACCTATTTAGTCTTCTTCTTGAGCTTCTGTCGTATCGATTAAAAAAAAAGTTGTTCAAATTCTATGCATTAGATACCGAGATATACACAATTGAAAATGGTCGGGTGACGTACACCCATATGTGCCAAAATATCGAATCCAATATAGTATGTCAGCTGAGGGTTAATATTGTTACTTGTATTAGTATTAATCTAAATAATTATCTAAATTAATTTATTGATGTAATGCTCAAACTGATGACTTCATTATATTTGCAATAGCTCTATGGACAATAAATTATATTAAGAGAGAGAAATAACTAAGCTTTTACATTTCAAGGATAATAAAGTAAAATAAAGTAGTGAAAGAAGCTATAGCTGTATTACACGTTTAAATGTATTTGCATGTATAAAACGTATAATACATGTACTTATGAAACATTGCTTTATACTACATATTCTCAATGAGCAAAGAGAAAGAAGTTTCAATGTTTAGAAATAAACTTTTATAGATTTTTTATTTTTATGAGATTGTGCTGATTTAGATTGATTGTGTAACATTGTTTTCGATCTTTCCGGTACATGAATTTGATGCAACCAAGAATTGTAACAAAATTAAAACATATGTAGTGACAGTACCCATCATCTAAAATAAATGTACCATATAATTTAATAATGAGATATAAAAAATTCATATTAAGGTAAATAATTGAAATGATACTTACATCAGATAAGAGAGTTGCACCCATAGCAAGACTTTTTGCGGAAAACGTATTGTCGCGATGCAGTATTTGCAAAGAAAACACACGCAACTGAAACGTTAGACAGAGTAACATTTAGAAACAGATATGCGAAAAGCAATAATAAATTATGTGGTATAATTTTATAAACAAAATTGTGTCAGCATTCGAAATATGAATAAATAAATAAACAAATAGGAAGAAAATTATTCAGTACTTCATTTTTTATTTTTTCTTCGTTACAGCTATTAAGAACGTCATGAACCGTAGTGCCAATTTTTTTTGCTTGATTCTTGCCGGTTTCGCAGGCCCATGCTATCAATGCTATTTTTAAAAACAAGCTTACTACATAGGGTACAGAAAAGTTATGAGACACGTTATCCCAAGTTATCGGCCCATTTTGCGCGTGCACCATATATAAGTATATTTCGAACGTAATGTGAACGAAGTGTAAAGCTACAGTTGCGAGCAGCTGCGGACAGAAAATTATATTTAATTTCTGCACTGTATCGCTAATCATCAAATGTTGCTTCTTTAGTGCCTTGAGCTCCATTAATAAGAGATGGTTTCTCTGCTCGCAGTTGATCCATTTGACTGCATGCGATTTATCGTTTATAAGTAAATTTGCCAAATCGTCATTAATTTTTTTGAAACAAGCTTTTAATACACATACGCAATTAATGTACAACATATCTGTTTGGAACACTAGCAGAGTGTTGTACACGAAATACATCTCGAGCACGACACCAAATTGGACGTAATAATAACAGATGAGTGAATAAACGAGTAAGAAGGAAAAACCGAATATGTCTTTGGAATGGATTAGCAAAGACTGCTTCCGATACATCTCGGATGGAAGTCTTGAAGAGATTGTCAGTATCGTCTGAAGCAAACGCATTCGTGGACCATTTGAAACGAATGTAATGTATATTACAAAATTATAGAGTATATTGATGGTGATAAGTTCAATATTTCTGTGTTCGTCTAAGACACCGAACCACTCATAAAAATTTGTCATTATTATTAGCACACAAAAGCAGTGGACACACTTAACTATAGTCGAAAGAAAGTAGCATGATTTTAAAGTTTCGAAGCTTAGAGCGTTGATGTTGTACGGGAATATTCCGAGAATGCGGCAAAAGGTGAAACAAGGATACATCAAGGAATGAAAATCCGTGGCGTGGAATAGCCACCATCTCCTTGTTTCTTTCCTGCCATTAATTTGTCCTTGGAGTTTCAATAGAGAACTAAACATGATCAACGAAGTTTCATGAATAAGATTTTGGAAATAGTTAATCACATTATTGTATAAATGTCTGTTGCCAATAATCAGTGTTGTTTCAACTTGAGTATGATTTTGAATGCTACTTTTTCAAATTTAACTTTTATGTTTGTCTCTCTATAAAGAATGCGGGACTTGACATGGACTGCCCTCGATAAATTTATATGTAAAACTGGAAGTCGTTGCTGTGGAACACAAGACATGACTCACTAAACATATGTTGATATGACGTAACCATGGAGTTCTTGAGGCAGTGTTACGATGCCATTATGACGCAACATTTAAGTTGTCATTAATATTTTATGAACGTAATTTTTATCAAAATGATAATGATTCCCTAATTATTTTTTTGGAAGCCTGTTAAAATATAATAAATTAATCTTGATGTTTGTATAATACTACGTATTAATGTGCATTTAAAATTATACACTATTAAATAGTGCTGAGTGCGTTTGATATATTTGCATGTATAAAACATGTAATAAAGGAGAAGGTAGTTTTATGGGCAATTTATATTTTATATAATAATTTTATTAATAATCAATATTTTAAGTTAAAAACTTAACGATTATATTCATCAAACTATTTTTTCATGAATTCCAGACTCAACTTTATGATATACTAATTTTATTGTACACTATTTATGAAAGTATAGCATCACTCCGTGAGTCTGTTTGCAACAAGAATATTATTATGGTGTACCAAAAGATTAAATTTAAAAAATTGGTTTTGATTTAAAAATTAGTATTTTGTTGTAAAGTAATATTTATTCAAAGTAATAAGAAATTATTGCAGAATATGCGTGAGCAAATATATATATGCACACGTAAGAGAGTCCTCTATGTAGATTACAGTACTGAAAATTTATAACGCAAGTAAATTGTAAATCAACATTAAAACTACAATTATTTTATTGAATAACTACTTCGATGTGAAAACTTTGAGGAAGAAAACGTATTATATCCGTTGAGATGTCACTATGTTTACATTAGTAAAATTCCATGCTATTGTTTAACCTTGCATAACTTGAAATGTGTATGTACAGCCGAATAAAAAATTAAAACGAAAGAATACTCGCGTGTACATACATACATTCATTTCATAATACGTTCAAATTTAAAAAGAAGTAAGGAAGTACGTGTAATGAAATGTTACATTGTAACTTGCCGAAAGTTTCGGAATGCTCGAAAGTAAAAGTAGCTCATAAATGTTCCCTGTTATGGCACAGTAGTATTATTACATAATGGCAGACTATTCAACAATTACTTTCATAAATAAACTACAATAAAATTCGTCACCTAATAGTGGAGATAACACGGGTCATAATTCGCGACCTATGATACTACCTTCTCCTATATAAATACATTAGACGATTATATTACACATTTGCAATGACAAAAGAGAAAATAGTTTCAATTTTTCACATTTAAAAATATATTTCTTTTACAGATTATGTAATCTGTTCTTTTATCAGTTTACTTCTGCTGATTTAAATCGCTTATGTAAGATTATTTCTTCCTGTTACATGAATATGTCGCGATCAAAAATTGAATCAAAATTAAAACATATGTAGTGACGGTACCAGTCATCTAAAAAATTTTAAAAATATATGTACCGTGTAATTTAATTTTAATATATAAAATTAATTAATTTATGTTAAGGTATAGACAAATAATTGATTGCTTACATCAGTGATGAGAGTTGCATCCACAGTAAGACCTTTCGCGGAAAACGTATTGTTGCAGTGCAGTATTTGCAAAGAAAATACATACAACTAAAACGTGATATAAAAACATTTAGTAATAGATCTGCTAAAAGTAATAATAATTTACATACTATAAAGTAATAATAAACTATGTAGTTATAATTTATATACACAAAAAATTATATCTGTATATTAAAAAAATAAAGAACTAAGTAATTAGAAATAAAATTTTTCATTGCCTTATTTTTTATCTTCTCGTCGTTAGTGCTATTAAGTACGTCATGAATTGTAGTACTAATTTTCTTGGCTTGATTCTTGCCGGTTTCGCAGGCCCATGCTATCAATGCTGTTTTTACAAGATAATACGCAATATATATTGCACCAAGGCGATATCTAGACTGTTTCGTCCAACTGATAGACCATCCGTCTTGCCACTGTACCATATTGAAGTATATCTCGAAAGTAATATAAATGCAGGTTATGGCTATAGTTGCGAGCAGTTGCAGACTGAAAATTATATTTAGCTTCTGCACTGTATTGCTAACCATCAAATGTTGCTTCTTTAGAGCCTTGAGCTGCATTAACAAAAGAAAATTTCTCTGCTCATGATTGATCCATGTGAATACATGCGATTTATCGTTTATAAGTAAATTTGCCAAATTATAGTTGATTCTTTTGAAACAAGCTTTTAATACACAAACGCAATTTATATACAGCATATCCATCTGAAACACTATAAGAGCGTTGTATGCTGAATACACCTTGGCTAAAACACTCGCTGGATGATAATAAAAACAGATTAATATATAAACAAATAAATAGAGGAAACCGAAAATGTCTTTGGAGTGGATTAGCATACACTGCTTTCGATACATTTCCGAAGGAAGTCCTGAAGAGATCTTCATTATCGTCTGAAGCAAACGCATTCGTGGACCGCTTGAAACAAACGCAACTGCTATTATGAAATTGCTGAGTATTTGGGCGCAGACAAATTCAATAGTTAGGCAATCGTTTAGGATACTGAACAATTCAGAAAAATGTATTGTTACCATTAGCGCGCAAAAACAGTACACGCACTTAATTATAACGGAAAGAAAGTAGCATAGTTTAGAAATTTCGAAGGCTGTAGCGTTGATGTTGTAAGGGAATATTCCGAGAATGCGGCAAAAGGTGAAACAAGGATACATCAAGGATTGAAAATCCGTGGCGTGGAACAGCCACCATCTTCTTGTTTCTTTCCTACCATTAACTTGTCCATGGAATTTCGGTAGAGAACTGAACATGATCACCGAAGTTTTATGAATAAGATCTTCTTGAGGATTGATAATTACGCTATCAATTGTGTAAATGTCCCATTGCCAATAATCACTCTTGTTTCAACGTGAACGTGATTGTGATATCTTAATTGTAAAATGTAGTTCACCTTTGTTTTTCTGCAACGATGGCGGAAATTGACTACTCGCGATAAATTAAAGTGTAAAACTGCAATTTATTGTTACGGTTCACTAGATATGACGCACAAATCATTTGTTGATATAAAGTAACCATGGAGTTTTTGAAGACATATTACGATGTTATTACGATGCAGCATTTAAGTTATAATTGATATTTATTTTACGAACTTAACCTTTATTAAGGTGATTTACTATTTACTAATTATTTTTTGGAAAGTTTATTGTAATATAATAAATTAATCTCGATTCCAAATAATGTTATATATTACAGTGCATGTAATATTATATACTATAAATAGTGTTGATCGCGTTTTATGAAACATTGACATGATATAATATAAAGCATATTTATTATATATTGTTATTAAAAATGATTTATAATATGTTATTAACCCTCAACTGACACACTGGGTGTCGTACACCTGGGCATTTTAAGACTGTGTATTGCTTCTGCGGATTATAAGACACGTCTTACAAATTTGTGTTAGCGTATGGTAACCATGGAGCTTTGCGAATAACTCCTTCTATTGTATGAAATAATGGAATGTAATTTCTTTAATTAGTATGACTCATTATGTTTCACATATATATTGTTAGTACAATCGTATTTGGAATAAAGCAAGAAATATCGAATATATACGTATGTACTTTGTTTATTAGTTTTCAAAGATATTTCGACAGCAGGATAACTCTAGTTCCTCCGCGCGGGGATTTACGAGTAAACATTAGAGAAAATAGAAGGTATGGAGATAACTTGCTTGTAACTCCTCTGTCATATGTCTATATCTTATATTAGTATTGTGTTGTAATTTTATTTTTTTAAATTCTTTTTTTATGTTAACCAAACTATTGTGAGTTGAATTAATTTATCAATGTTATGAGTGGCCATAAGCAGCGAGGCATAATAATTTATTTGAAATGATTACTCTTTCTGTAGGAATTGTGAAAGATTTATTGATTATTTCATAAGTGTAAAGAGATAGTAAAGGATGAAATACTCGAAAATACAAGTCTTTAGCTCTTTTATTCTTTGTCCAATTTGATTGTTCTGCTCATAAGTGGCTATAAATTCTATCACTTTTAATCTATATAGATAATTGTCTGTGCTGATTTATGTTTATTGTACAATAATGTTATCGGTCTTTCCATTACATGGATTTGACACTTTCAAAAATTGTATCAAAATTAAAATATATGTAGTTACAGTACTAATCATCTAAAAAATCAAAAATAAATAATTAAATTTTAAGATATAAATTTAAATTAATTCATAAGACATATGCAAATAATTGGTTACTTACTCCAGAGAAGAGTAATGCATTTATAGTAAGACCTTTTGCGGAGAACGTATTGTTGCGATGCAGTATTTGCAAAGAAAAGACGCGCAACTGAAACGTCAGATAGAGAGAAAAACATATAGAAATAGATTTGCAAAAAGTAATAACAAAATATGTTGATAATTTACATACACTTAGAGAAAAGAGTCTTATTAGCAATTAGAAAACTAATGTAATGTAAAATTAGTAACAGATACTTCAATTTTTGTGTTGTTAAATTTATAGTTGCCAAAACTATTTTCTCTATGGACAAAAAATGTCAGTACTGAATATGAAAAAATAAATAGGAATAAAACTTTTCAATACCTCATTTTTTATTTTCTCATCATTAATGTTATTAAGCACGTCATGAACCGTAGTACCAATCTTTTTGGCCTCATTTTTGCCAGTTTCGCCAGCCCATGCTATCAATGCTATTTTTACAATCAAACACGCAACATGAAGTATAGAAACGTTAGCAATTTGGTTCGTCCAACTAGATAATCCGTTTTGCCAATGCACAAATTTGAAGTATATGTCGAAAGTAACGTGGATGAAGGTTTCGGTTATACTTGCGAGCAATTGCGGACCGAAAATTATATTTAGCTCCTGCACTGTATCGCAAATCATCAAATGTTTCTTCTGTAGTGCCTTGAGCTTCATTAATAAGAAAGGATTTCGTTGCTTATAATTAATCCATTTGACAATATGCGATTCATAGTTTCCGAGTAAATTTTCCAAATCGTCATTGATTCCCTTGAAACAAGCTTTTAATATACAAACACAGTTTATGTATAACATATCCATCTGAAACACTAGCAGAGTGTTATACACGAAATACACCTTAAGTAAAGTACTTAGTTGGACATAATGAAACACGATCAATGCATGAACGAGTAAGAATAGAAAACCAAAAATGTCCTTGGAGTGTATTAACACAGATTGCTTTCGATACATCTTCGAAGGAAGTCTTGAAGAGATCTTCAGTATCGTTTGAAGCAAACGTATTCGTGGACCGATTGAAACAAATGTAATTATTACTATGATACTGTAAAGTATATAACAGCAGATAACTTCAATAGCCTTGCGTTCGTCTAGGACACCGAACCATTCAGAAAAATTTATTATTATTATCAGCGTGCTAAAGCAGTAGACGCATATAACTATAGTTGAAAGAAAGTAACACGATTTTAAAATTTCGAAAGATGAAGCGTTGATGTTGTAAGGGAATATTCCGAGAATGCGACAAATGGTGAAACAAGGATACATCAAGGATTGAAAATCCGTGGCTTGGAATAGCCAACATCTCCTTGTTCCTTTCCGATTCTTAACTTGTCCTTGTAATTTCGATAGTGAACTTAACATGATGATCAAAATTCATGAGTGAGCTGCTTGAAAGTTGTCAATCACATTATCACTTGTATAAATATTCCATATCTGGTAATCACTTTAGTTTTAACTTGAGCATGCTTATGAAAACCTGTTTAAGTCTTCACTTTAATTTTCACGTAACTAATACGGAGATAGGGTTGGACATTCCACAGCGAGTTTAACTTTAAAATTGCTCCTAAGAATTATAAGACATAACTTACAAATTATTTGTTAGCATACAGTAACCATGGAGCTTTGTAAATAATTCCGTCCCATAAATGTGCAAAATAATGGTATGTAATTCCTTTAATCAATATGGCTCATTATGTTGCATATTTGAATCATTAAGAGAATTATATTTGAACTAAACAAGAAGTATCGAATATACACGTTATCTATTGTACATTAGTTTCTCATATACACCTCAAATGCATTTTATAAATTACCATTTTGAAATTAAACTTTGTTTTGTTGTTCAATACATACGGTATAAGTTTTAAATACAATTAGTTATATTTGTATAAATATATAATGTCAAAAGGCTATATACAGAATATGACACATAATATTAAAAGGGAAACGAATTCCAATATTCAAGAATGAATTGTTTTTTTTTTACCTGTTATGTACTTTTTTTTATGAGAGTGCAGATGTTGATTTAAGTTGCTTTCATAAGATTGGTAGCAGCTTTTCTGTCACATGAATGTGACGCAATCAAGAATAGGATAAAAATTAAAACAGCGATAGTACCGATTATCTAAAAATGAAATCATAGAATCAATTACTAGTAATTATCATAAGTAAATTACTAGTAATAATCATAAAGTAAATTGGCTATTAATCTAATTTTATTTAAAATGGTTGTAGCAAAAGATTGGTCACTTACTACTGTCAGAAGTGTCCCCTCCTGAGTAAGACTTTAGAATGTATTGTTACATTACATTATTTGCAAAGAAAACAGCTGCAACTACAATATTAAATAATAGAAAAATTATAAATAAACTTTGGAAAAGTTAATTGCGTGGTTATATTTTATAAATAAAATTGTACCGGGTTATACAT
>QKQZ01032788.1:0-10087 GCA_003595255.1 Solenopsis fugax | reverse complement strand
CGTGCACTCGCGCGTACCTGCCGACGCCTGTGCCGCGGTTCGCGCGCACATCTGTACATTATTGTAGATATTCCGCGTTTCTGTATATTTCCGCGTTCTATATGTTTCCGCGTTCTGTATATTGCCGCGTACTCGTCCGTTCGTTGGCGTTTTGTCCAGATTCTTGAATAAAATATTGTGTTCCTTGTATCACACCGATTCGCGTCGTTTTCTTGTCGTAACGCCTTTCCTTCCTCCCGCTTGAACCTTTTCCGCGCTCCGTTCCGGCGAGCTTGTCCGCGCACGGAAAGACGGTACATTTTAGATTAATGAATTCAATGCTATACACTTTGAATTATATCATGGCTTCGGTATATTTCCAGCAACGAACTTAAGCAATTATATTCCTAATTTGCAAGAATTAGCACTACTTGAAGATTTTGAACGAAAGACAGCAACAGATATAATTGAAAAGAATGGTTTGATGTATATTGCTGGATATGTTGCGCACCGATTCCGAAATACCTATAATCATTTGGGCGTTCCAACCAAAACACTTCCTAATATACCTATTGATTGGCTTTCATCCGTATCCATAGGAAATTGCATGTATCCCAGTACTGACTTTTTCCAAGTAGCAGAAATTATGAATAGCGAATTCGAGAAATTCCATGGTAATTTTTTTAATCGAGAAAGTAACATTTTTGATAGATTAACAGACATTGTTTGCAGAAAATTAAATAATAACTTTCCTAGGAAAGTGATTGCGTGTCTTGTGCGTACTCGTACATATATCAGATTGAGAAAAATGAATAAAAAAATTACTGAAAACAACTATTTAAAGAAAAAATCCAAAAAATTGCACAAAATTTGTAATAAAAAGATAAAGTAGTCTTGTATCCACGATGCCAAAAATCCGAGATCTTGATTCAATTTCTTTGATGACTAGCATTATAATAGAATTTACTAAAGCTTAACTTACTAAACTTAAGAATACCAATATCTATCAGTTTTAATTTTTTAGTCATATAGTGTGAGTTATATAATTTTTTTATTTTTTAACTTTGATTTTTATTACGTTGATTTTTATTGCATTGATGTTTGATTTTTATTTGTTTTGAATTTAAAGAGGAATAATAGTTTCTGTTAAATTAAATTATTTGTAAAACTTTTTAACAAATAAAGATTTAGAAATAAAAATGTCTTTTTCATATCCTAATTGCTTAATTTACCTACATAAATTATATAATTTTATCTATATAAATATTTTTACCTATATAAATTATAATTAAATCATCTTTATCTTGGGGTCGATCATGAAACTTTTTCCCTAGGGGGAAACGTGAAAAGTGAAAAATTTCTCTATTAACTTCAATGGTAAAATTTCCACTTTTCACGTTTCCACCCTAGGGAAAAAGTTTCATGATCGACCCCCTTGTCTAAGATTCATCTGTAATTTATTTTAGCTTTATCTAGATTATTTTAAGTTATCTAAGCGCTATATATAAATAAAGACATTTTTGCACCTCGTTTGTATTATTTCAAGTATTTTTACATTTATATATATATTTTTTCTAAGAACATCTACATTTTAAGTACGTGTGACTACATATGATTGTTTTGTATTCAAATTGCGCGGATATATTTGGACCTAAATTTCATTGGTTCACCGTACTTCGAACCGCCGACATGCGCGTTGTTTCACTTTGTTTCTTACATCATGGTCCTGGTCGGCGCGGCGTTCCGCGTTCGATCGCGGGAAGTCCCCTAGGTCTTAGGGCGGATCCTCAATGCGCGTTCAAAAAACTTCGGGAGATGGCATTCCGAAATCTGACATGTAGAGAGCCTAGTGTGCGGGATGAGTTTAACGTGCGTTCTGAAATAGACTTAGTTTGAGTCTATACTGATCTCGACTGTGATTGGCTTAAATTTAGGGAGGACGTCAACCGAGTTATTTTTCCATCTAGTGAGTTTTTCTGATTGGCTGATTGCACACGTCTGGTCCAATGAGCCTGTTTTTTGTTAATTAAGTGCTTTTAAAAGCTTATTTCATTATTTTATGATGAAATAAGCTCTTAAAAGCACTTAATTCATTATTTCATTATTTTATGCACGGGCTATTATGTATTTAATCTATTTATTTATTTATTTGGCTCACTGTCTGCTTGTAGAATTTGCAAATAGGTTGTGAGATCTTATAATATTCCCGTGCGTCTGGCATCTTGAATGTTGTAATAAAGAGAGGTTACTGTTAACTTGCGAACGCTGTATTGCGTTTGTTTGGCCCTTGCCTCTGATGCGGATGATGACAGTTCTGGCGTTGCCTGCAGCATCTGGGGATACTTAGCTTGGGGCTCGTCTTCATGCGGAATTAGGGACAATGATGGTCAACAGATATAGATATATTAACTTTGGCTGATACTGCTCTCTATTGAGCGAATAAGGGGAGATTTCTTACGTGTCCGTATGACTTCTTTACCTAGGGATATAATCTTTACGGAGAACGGAAGACACAGGTTAACTAGTGTTATACACTCACACAAGAGTGTAACTTTTCGTTTGTTTCGGTTAACTTGTGCCTCTCGTGTGATTGGTCTTTGTTGTATGATAAATATCTTTTGGATAATATACGTCTCCCCACGGAATCCGACTGGTGGGTGGAAGTATTCAATTTAGCATCATTCTTCGTCGGACAAGGGTGGATCCCTTGGAAACACAGCCGCTTTCTAATTATATATGGACATGGATAAAAATAAAGGAACCACGTCGGGTGGTCGGATCCCCGACAACTGGCAGGCCGCGGTTTACTCCCTGCTCGCGGTCAGTCGAGGGCTAATCCCGAATCCCTCAAAGGGGAAGTGGAGGAATTGACGGCGAGCTGCTTCACTAGTATGGCTATCGCTGGAAGGAGAAATGCGAGGAATGATAAGAAGATGGAAGAGGAACGGTGCTCTGGCGAAAGAGAGAGGCTCAATGAGCCTGGTCCATCTGGCATCAAGCCGAGTATAGTGTCCGTCGAAAAGGTTTGCACAAACTATAAATTGGTGCCTGCGGTTCTTACCGGAGAAAATTTGGTGAAGCCCCTCCGCTCCCTGAAGAGGAAAGGCTAGGAAATACGGCCGATAACGAAGAGGCTGGTTCCACGCCTGCTGGACGGGAAAAAATAGGACTATCAGGACATCGCGTCACGCACATAGGGAAAAAAGGGTCGAATAAAAGCGTGGAAATTTAATCGAAGCGATGAGGCTTGGGAGGAAGTGGACAGGCCTTGCGAAATTAAGAGCGCGAAGAAGAGGCGTAGGATCACGCTTCCTGGCTCAGACGTGATGCTAAATCTCAAACAAAGAGAGGAAATTCGTTAGGTCATGGCCCAATTTAAGGACATGTCGGCCGAGCAGCTGGCTGCAGAAGCCTTACGGCATGTGTCGGATGGCGAAGCTGCCAGGAAAAAATGTGGCAACATTAAAGGCGACCTTAACAAAAGAATTAAGCTTGCCCTTTACATCGGAAAGTTGCAGTGCAGCAACTGGCTGTACGTGCCGGAATGGCTGGCGATATAGCGCACATTAAGAAAAGCTTAGCCAATCTCCAGATGGAGAATGAAGAATTGAAGAGACAGATTACGTTATTAAAATCAACTGGTGAACAGCCGTCAATCAACACTCCGAAGGGAGATTTAATAGCTAAAGGTAAATTGGGTGCGGAAATAAATAAGATTGCTAGAACTCGGGCAAAGAAAGTTAAAGGAAGGAACGTTACCTGTAGCTCAGATGACGGAGAACGTCTAGGGCGACCCCCATTAGGCATTAAGGAGCCAGAACTTAATTATAAGGCCGGGGTTAAAAAACCCATCGTGGACGATAGACGGAAAGATCATGTTGCAGAGATGACCCTTCCAAGAGGTCAGGAACGCGAACAAAATCCAGTTAAGGGTCGCAATAGATCATTTGGTCCTCAGTCTTCCTCAGCGGATGAGACCTGGATGCAGGCTAGCGATAAGAGAAGAAGGAGGAGAAAGATATATAGGTTTGAAGATGGTAAGCCTCAGAGACCGTTGAGACAACGGGTCCAATTGAATCAGATGAAGAGACAAAAACCAAAGCATTACCAAAGCATACAAGGTGGAAATACACAAGATGCGATTTATGGCCCTACTGATCATACGGATCGGGAATGGCATAATCAAGGCACCAGAGTCTATGCTAGGAACCAAGGAGAGGCGCACAGTAGAGAAGTGAGAACAGCAAACGAGAAAAATGTGGGAATGATCGCTAACAGAGGAAGGGGAAGGACAATTGAACAGCAGAGAATAGTGTCCGCACGCAGGCGCATCCCCAAAACAGCGGCAATTACAATAACCAACGAAAGAGCTACGGATGGATCCAGTTACGCTGATATATTAAAAAATGCGAGGGATAATATATCATTGGAAGCCCTGGGTATTAAAACTACTTTTTTAAGGAGAGCCGTTACGGGAGGAGTGATAATAAAAATCCCAGGCGAAGAAAGGGATGCGAAGGCAGACGCTCTAGCTGTTCAGTTAAGGCAAATATATGGCGGTCGAGAAATTAGAATAGCGCGCTCGACTAGAAGAGGAGAATTAGTGATCGCTGATTTTGATAAATCTGTCAGCAGATTCGAGCTGGCCTTAGCGTTGACCGAGCAAGGCGCATGCCCAGTGGCAGAAATAAGAATAAGGCCCATAAGAAGTCTGCGCAACGGCCTGTTTTCGGCATGGGCTAGATGGCTCATCGAGTGCGCCGTCAAACTGGCTGAAGCAAGCAGAATTAGAGTGGGCTGGACGATGGCAAGGGTTGAGTTCTTGAAGCTGCGTTTGCTGCAATGCTTTAAATGCATGGCACCTGGGCACACGAGAGAAAGATGCCCAAATGAGATTGATTGCAGCGGATGCTGCTTTAATTGTGGTGGTAGAGATCATCTTCTTGCCCAGTGCAGGAGTATGCCATTTTGTGCGGTGTGCAATATGAATGGTCGCAATCCGGATCATCGTTCGGGTAGTGAGGGATGTCCACCGATCCCCCCGAGTAAAATCCTGAACAGGGAAATGAGGAACACACCGCCGGTGCTACGACCAAATAAGAGGCCTCTGGCGGACAAGAGTTCCAGTAAGGAAAAGAGCCAGATCGCAGCGACATCCTCCCCATTGGAAAGCACCGTTGCGCAGATGGAATCCATAACATCGCAAGGGGAAGCCAAGTCAGACCCTGACGGGAGGAACGCGGAATGTTTCATTGGCTGTGGAGGTTTCAATGGCGGAGGAAGCAGAGGAGCGGAGGGTGTCGCTGACAGAAGAACTCGAACTATAAAAATGCCTAAAATAGTACAAATTAACCTCAATCATATCAGGGGAGTGCAGGATCTCCTAGTTAAAAGAATGGGGGAAATTGACGGAGGATTAGCGGTTATCTCAGAACCGCACTCCGTACCAATCGACGATCGTTAGTTCCCCTGTAAGGAAGTGCAGCCGTTGGTTGCGATAACATTGCAGGGGGCCCGATTCCTGCAAAGATGTAGGGCCTTGGAGAAGGGTCCAGGCTTCACGGTAGTGACCTGGAGGGACTTGGTAGTCATTGACTGATATTTTTTGCCAAGTAGACCAATTCGACTCTTTAACGAATACCTGGATACGCTCGCGGACATAATCGTAAAATATAGGGATAAAACCTTACTCGCCCTGAGCGATTTTAACGCACGATCTTTTCTGTGGGACAGGATAAATAATGCCAGGGGTACTGCCCTGACTGATTGGGCCGCGGCCCTAAGGCTGGGACTTTTTAACTCTGTTGGGATTATGATGAATTGCCACCCACGCGGGATTTCGACTGTAGATATCTCATAGGTCAATGCCGCAGCTATGCGATTAATTGTAGACTGGAATGTAGATACGCACACGGATTCTCTTTCCGATTATTGATACATATATATTAGCATAAATAGGAAATTTACTAGGCGAAGAAATGATGAAGCTCTGCCTAAGTGGAACATCAAGAAAGCGAATTGGGATCTGTTCGCGACGGCAATCTTGATTAAATCGTGGCCTGAGCCAGATATCGATAAAACCGCGGAGGAATGGGCCTCGTGGTTGCAGACATCCATGGGCGAGGCACTGGATATCGCAGTACATCGCTCTAAAGGGGGAAATCAGACATCCATCTACTGGTGGAATGATGAGATAGCCCAACTCCGGCAACAGTGCAACGGATGCAGAAGAAAGTCCTCCAGAGCAAGAAGGAGGGCAACGCGTGACGTACAGATGCGTTTGGATGAGGATCTTAAAGTTGCAAGAAAGGCCGTAAGAAGAGCGATTCAAAAAGCAAAGGCGAAGACGTGGGACGAACTCCTCGGCACGCTTGAAAAAGATCCGTGGGTCAAGCCCTTTCAAATAGTATCTAAGAAGCTACAGTGTGAAGGCCCCAGAGTCAGTGAAATACTGCCAAGAACAATAGTAAAGGAAATAGTTGATACATTATTTCCAGAAAGGAACGAGCAGCTTGCAGAGACTGATTGGAACCAGGAGGCTGCGATTGAATAGGACGAGCTCCTTAGGGCAATAAAGAGAATTCCGAATAACAAGGCGCCGGGTCCGGAAGGTGTTCCAGGTAGAGCAGTGAAGGAAGCAGCGCCGCTGATGATGAACAACATGCTACGGGCTTATAATAAATGCCTGGAAGAGGGTAAGTTCCCGGATTGTTGGAAAATGGCTCATCTAGTGCTTCTTAGAAAGGACAATAAGCCGGAGAGACTTCCATCATCGTATAGGCCTATATGCCTTCTGGCAGAAATGAGCAAGGTCCTGGAAAAAATATTGGAAACCGATTTGCGATCTTCTTTGAAGATACTGAGGGAATGTCATCACGACAATATGGATTCAGACGAGGGAGATCGGCAGTCGATGCAATAATCCATGCAAAAAATGAAATTAAAACTGGAATAGCCAACGAGGGTAATTGCAGTGGGCATAGACATTAGTAATGCCTTTAATTCACTACCGTGGGAGGTTATCAGAAAGGCAATAAACGACAAGGAGGTCCCTACGTATCTGAGGCGGGTGATATGACATGATTATTTGGACAATAGGAGTCTGGTCTGTATCTTCGTGGACGAAGGAGGTGAAATGGGTCACAGAAGGATGACATGTGGCGTACCACAGGGCTCAGTCCTCGGACCTACTCTTTGGAATGCAGCTTATGATTCTGTATTGCGATTGGATCTCCTGAGGACTGCTCGGTTCTTTGTTATGCAGAAGATACTCTGCTGATGGCGGCATCGTCAGTGAAAAGAGCGGTTACGAAGATCAATGTGGCTCTTGCGATTCTAGGTAACGAGATCAGACGACTGGGGCTTAGAGTAGCCCCCCTTAAAACGGAAGCGGTTCTCTTTACTAGGCGTAGATGGTGGATCTCGGTGAACGGGATGCTGATTGCGGTGAAAGATAGCATGAGGTATCTGGAGGTATTCATCGACAGGGACTGAAAATTTACAGACCACTTCCGTAATGTCATCCCAAAGGCGGAGAAGGTAGCTGATACGCTAACAAGATTAATGCCCAATCTGAGGGGGCCGAGTGAAAGGCGTAAACGTTTATATGCTAACGTCGTTCATTCAGTCCTTTCATATGGAGCTCCGGTATGGGCCGAGGAATTTGGTAGAAATAGAAGAATCCAGGAAGAGGTAGGACGAGTTCAGCGGACCGTTGCGCTGAGGGTAATCACTACGTACCGCACGGTTTCGCACGTTGCAGCGGCTATTTTAGCGGGAATATTACCGTTTGATATATCCTCGATAGAACATGCCAGAGTGTATCAAAGAGTTCGCGCAGCGTTGGAGGAGGGCATTGGTCTTACGGACGGTGATAAAAGGAATATCCGGAATCAGGAAAGAGAAAAGTCAATCGAGTTATGGAAGACCAGATTGGAGCAGCTTTTACCTATCGGCCCGGGTGGCAGAGTGAGAGAGGCACTGGCATCATCGCTTAACTAGTGGCTGGGAAGAAAGAAGGAAATTAGTCTCAATTTCAGAGTTACTCAAATAATTACCGGGCATGGCTGTTTTAATTATTATTTATTCAGGATCAGAAGGTCGGAAACACTTAACTGTGCGCACTGTAATGCGGAGGAGGACACTGCTGATCATACTCTCACCAGATGTGGCAGCTGGGTTGATGAGAGAAGAAATCTGACACGAGCCTTTGGTGCTGATTTCAGTATAAGGAGTATAGCGGAAAGGGAGATTGTGGACTCTGCCAAGTGGTGTGTTTTCACAAATTTTTGTGAAAATGTTATAAAGGAAAAAGAAAACGCTGAGAGAACTAGGCAGAGGGCCACGGGTCAATTCCGTAAGGGTACGGAGTCGATTTTTGGCCCTACAGGGCCGAAAGACGAGTCCGTATACAGGATTTGGCGTTCCTGCGGTTCCCCAGCTCATTACGTGGTCTGAGGTATCTTGGAGGCTCCGGATACAGGGATTTCAGCGACCCTGATGCCCGAGTTGACACACCGTAATCCATTCTTCGCTTCATTGCGCGGAATGGATCGGGGGCCTTGGCTTCACTGCCCGGGCTGCAAGGAGTCAACCTCTATAAAAAATCAAGGTGGCGGCGTCTGAGTCGCTGCATTTCGTGCCCGTGTTAACGGTGTCGCGTCTTGCGCCTCAGACATTGGTGGAGCGTGTAAACGTTTCTGTTTTGTGTTCGTGGTGGCGGGGTGGCTGGGTATCTCTTTCCGGGTGGCCTCCTGGGCCGTCCTTCTGGCTCAGAGCTAAAATCCCGCGTGTGGACCCGCTGGCTGTCGATGGCCTCAGCTAGTCTGAGTACATCGACACCGGGCCTCTGGCCTAGTTGTAACCCGTACACCGGCGGCGCTGGGACTTTCCCGGGGATGTGCCTCGTTTGGGCGAGGGCATCGTCGTGGGGGGTTCTGGTCGTCGAGGCTCTGTTCCGGGGGGCCGTACTTGGGTGTCCTCTCTGACTGGGGTGCTTGGCCGCCCCGTCACGGTCCTTTAACGGGCGCGCGTCGATCGTGGGTTATCCAGGATGTGCGCTTCACTGCGTGCATTCGGGTTTTTGTTATCTGTTCCCTGATCGGCGCGTGTGGTGTTTGTTTTGTCCATAGGTCCGCTTCGGGCCGGTGGTCCCCGAACGCTGGCTTCGAGTATCCCTCGGGGCGAGGGTGGGGTTCCCCTCGTTAAATAAGACCCATTAATGATATTGTATGGACAAAGATAAGGGTTTGTTACCGCGCAGGGGGGGTCGAATACCCCAGGGCCGGCAGGGGGGGACTAGAGTCCCGAGTTTCCCCTTGTCGTCACCGCGAGTGATTCGTGGGAAAAGCGACGGGCTGTCGAGCGGGGTGCCCACAGGCTCCGCCGACGAACGGGCTACTGTGGAGGTGAACGTGCGTGAATGTCCGACGCGCCGGGGGCCGGGAGTTACTCCTCCGTATGCGGGAAAGCTCTGGGCCCGACGCCCGACGCGCCATCGACCGCTAGTTCGCTCTCTCTTGAGGAAGAGCTGTCCGGGAGCTACGACAGCAATTCTGGGAAGGGGGTGGGTTCAGGGGAATCCTCCTCCTCCAGAGTTAAGGGAGGATCTTTCTCCGACGAGGGCGACGGGGTGGAGCCGAGGCCGCCGCAACCGCTGGAGGAGATTCGATTGTGACCGACGTCGGGCCTTGTAGGGGGTTCGACGACGATTCTTGGCGGAGGGTCTGCGGAACCTATTCAACAGGTATCTGCAGGCCGGACGGTTCCCCGCCGCTTGGAAGGAAGCGCGTATGGTGCTCCTACCGAAGGAGGGCAAACCCCCCCTTGGGTCTCCCTCCGTGTATCACCCCATATGCCTGCTCGACGAGGACGGCAAATGGCTGGAAAGACTTCTGGTCGGCCCCCTCCGAGAGCACCTGTCCCGGGTGGGCCCCGATCTGGCCTACTGCCAGTTTGGGTTCCGCGAGGGCCGACCACCATCGACGCGATTCGACGCGTGCGGATCCTCACGGCCGAGGCTGTTTCCCGCGCTTCGGGGATGGAGGTGCACTTCGGGGATGGAGGTGCGGGGGCGGAGGGGTCCTCGGGCCTCTCCGTTCCCCGCACC
>QKQZ01032784.1:0-19686 GCA_003595255.1 Solenopsis fugax | reverse complement strand
CGAGGGCATGGCCGCGTACTTCCCCAGCTTGGGCGCCGAGCAAGCACCCTTCTACACGCCCACGGTGAGTCGAGTACGCTACTGATTGTAAGTACCGAGTATGCGATAAAACGAAAAGAGCCGGGATGAAAGTTCGCGAAATCAAAATTCGACAGCTCGAGCTTTTCGTTTCCATTACCGCACGAGCGNTTTTTTTTTTCATTCTGCGAACTTCGCACATTATTCTCACTAAAATATACATGACTTACGAACCTTTTTTTGCACGATACAACCGCGCCGCGATAAGCTTGACGTTAGCCTTTGAATCGGCTGTAGCAGTATTTCGCAACGGGATATGCTGCGCGCTCGGTTTCCAGAATTTCCTCGCGGTGCGGAGAGCGGCGTATCGACAAGCTTGAGGGAGAGATAATATCGAAGCACGACTGAAGCAATTCGTGAAACAAAGGCTATCGTGGATTTTGCGATACCATCGTTGATAACATAGCCCGGAAATTCTGGATTTTGCATAGCTGTGTTCCGTACAGCTAGTTATATTTATTTCTTTTATTAAAGATGAAACAAGCAAATATATTTCATGATACGGTGTATTTTATGATGTAACTCGTCTCGATATAAAATAGATAACAGATATTCGTAAGCGAAAATTCTGGTATGGAATTCGCTAGGCGATGCGAACAACCGAGATATTTATGCAATCGGTAATTTTCCATTACCTGACTGATTTCCTTGTAGACAGCAAGACAACAAATTAATTTCGTTTACGCATATCCAGTTGAATAATTAATATCACGGCAAAGGTCTTTAGTTAGTGTCTAAAGTTTTTAAAATAAAACTAAATAAATATGTATAATATGCCGATTATTTGTCACGTGAAAGGAGAATAATTGTTTTATCGCGTAACATTATAGCACAAATACTCGTAATCAAATGACACTATCGTATAAATTCTGTGCTGGAAAGACATTAGTATCAAATTAAAACAGGTATCGCTCTATTTACGATGAAGTTACGCTTCGAGATTTTGACTTTTATTTTATAAATCGAATTGATCGAAGTCGCAGCATTTATATTTCATATTAATAAAACATTATTAATGTAAAATAATTATTTTACTAAAAACAATTAGATCTCTATTTAGCAAATGAGAAAACAAATTTTTTTTAAACATAATTTTTAATATAATATTTCCTATTATAAAATTATATACTTAGCTCCAACATAAATTAACTTCAACAAGTGATTAAAAAAACAATACTATTTTTTCTGAAAAATATAACTATTAGTGTAATAATTAATATTATAAAATTAGTATTTAATTTGGATCATTGATTAACGAGTGCTTAATAAGTTTTATGATCTATTAGATAATTTTTAGTCATTAGCATGCCAGTTATAAGTCCCAAAATTCGTAAGTAGAAGGATACTTGTATATTCTATTTAATAATTAACGTTTCGTGTAAGCAAAAAATTATATTCTTATCTATACATGAAGCAATAATAATCTTGCTCATATTATTTAACTTTCTTAAAGAATAAGAACAATCTTAATTTCAGTAATATATAATATTTTTATATAATATAATAATCATCTAAAGAATACAATGATTAGTTTGATAAAAGTATTAAAATAATAGTATTAAAATTTTTAATTCTTGGTTTGAAGCTATTGCTACTTTTTATCTAATATTTTTTTCTCTCATTTCAAGAAAGATTATTATCGAATAATGAATATATTTTTTGTTGATGAAATGATGCGAAATTCTTGATGTAGACAAGTTACGTTTACTCAATGGTGTATCATTTTATTTCAATATTTAACGTTTCAAAACTAAAGATATTTTCAAAGCAACATTTTCTCTTTTTTCCTGTGTGAGACAGTTAAAAGATGTATGAATCGCTGAATGACAATTGTTTATAACACATTTATAATCTTGTGCAAATATTTTCGTAAATGTCGTGTATAAGAAGATTCCTTTAAACTCCGGGTGGAAATTACAACAATTCTGTCGATGTTTTTCGGATTCTACTTGCATTCTTTCGAATGCTTCTCGCACTCGGCGAGAAAGTGTTAAAGGTTAATATCTGAACGAAGTCGAGTCCATTCGAAGCTCGGGATGTGAGATTTCTCTTTGCTGCACTTCCGCGTTCCCGCGCACCACCGTCAATCTCAGATCGTCGAAACGTTCAACGCGGCTCTTCAATATCGATAAATGCTTCGCGCGAGCCGGCAATAGTAGTAACGTTATATTCCGCCGTAAAATTTTTATCACGCGGATTAAATCCCAATACGGGCGGACTTCTATATTTCTGTATCATCGCAGATTAAATTGTGATACGAATTTTTATATTCACGACTCGACCGAACGCTCCGAAATTACGTGTTTATTTAGGATATTTAGGAATTATTTATTTAGGAATTAACGAAGTTTAGCGATCCAATTTTTTCACGTATAGGCGCGTCGATATTTTTTCGACGTAAAATATGCAGTTCGCACCTTTCGCGTCCGCGACCATAAAGAAGCGCTCTTTCCGTTCCACATCGCTACGCCTCTTTCCCGTGGAGCGATTCGCGATGTCGAGATGTCATCACAACTGGATGGCTGGACGTCGCGTTATTAATGCATAATCTAGAAAGAAGCGCTTTGGCGTGTTCGCCCGTGCGTCGGATGAGCGTTATCGGACCACACGCGAAGCGTGTGCATGAAGAATATAGCGACGAAGCGTAAATTTATGAATCCGTTCTGCCGTAACAGTGGGACACTGTCGCGCGTTGCCGAGCCGTCGTCGTCACTAAGAGCTGTTATCGTCGCTCTTTATGATCGAGCTTAAGGGACGCGGGTATATAACATAGCCTGCTCGTAACGAGGCAGCAGATTGTACAGGTCGCGCACCGACTACGCAACGTTTGTGATATCCCCCGGTGTATGAAGTCATTAAGTATCGCTTTTTAACGAAAATGTTTATTTCCTGCCCCCGCTCTGCCGTATTCATGCTGTTCATGGTAATTACCTGGGGTTTCATAGATTTACGTCGCGTAATTCCTGTCGTCGACATCGTTTTTCGGAAAGCTCCAAACGTTATCGCGCAAAGACACATCGTCTATTTTTTAATAATGATTGTCGCTCGTGTTTACAAAGTAATAAATTAAAGAGGCCAAATTAAAACGAGCATAATATTTTGGATCTCAATTTAATAACAATTTATTTATACAATAGGACGTTTCAATCTAACTTGGTCCTCTTCAGCCATCTAATCTATTACATAAATAATGAACCCTGCCTTTAATTAAAAATTCCTAATTAATATAGCAGTGAGACATTCGCAAAATAATACGTTTGCATTCTTTGATTGCAATGCAGATTTGAATTACCATCTGGTCAAATTATAAAATGTTGAGTTAGTCAAGTTTCAGTTGGATATGGAGATTCTTACGATCAAACGAAGAATCACTAACCGAACCTTGACTAATTCAACGTTTTATAATTTGACCAGATGGTAATTCAAATTTACAGTGCAATAAAAAAATACGAACTTATTATTTTACGAATGTCTCAATAACGTATTAATTAGGAATTTTTAATTAAAGATAAAGTTCATTATTTATGTAATAAATTAGGCGGCTGAAGAGAACCAAGTTAAGTTGAAACGTCCTGTCATATTGTATAAACAAATTATTATTAAATTCAAATCCAAAATATTATGCTCGTTTTAATTTGGTCTGGGTTTCTTTGATTTATCGTCTATTTATTTTACTTGTCATCTCGCACGTGCGTATTTCGGTTAGCTAATCCGACATTAATAACACATCGCATTAAAATATTATTATGTACGTACGTAATTATATCATACAGGAACAAATTTGTATCAAATCAATGATTGTTGTCTTACGTATATAAAAATACAAAATTTTCTTAAAAAAGAATTTTTAATAATCATAAACGCAACTTGCTTACATGAAGAAATTTGTATAATTTCATTGAGAAAAATATATTTATTTTTAATCAACAATAATTTTTATGAGTTAAGAAGAAAAGAAATATCAAATGAGAAATAACAATATCTTTAAATCAAGAATTTTTTAATAGAGGAAAGTTGCCAATACCGACATGGGTGTCCTAAAGCGACACCCTCTCATTTCTCAGAAATTAAACATTACACTTTATTAATACTAATCAAAACATGATCTGTTCAGGTAATTAAAGAAATAAAAACTATAATTTATATATTCGACTTTTCTATATAAAATTTGCTAAAAACGAATTCATAAAAAACGAGAATAAAATATGCATTTTCTTTTGCACATTGCATATAAAACACAATAATGAGCATATTATTGTTAAGATGATAAGAATAGTAAGATTAATTATTAGATTATTTTACGTGTTTGTAGCATCCTAAAACTTACATTTATATTTTTCTCTTTTTTATTTTTCTCATAATGCAGTTCTAAACATAAAATCGGAGCATAGCGAAAAGTGGCACACCTATCCATAAATTAAAAGATGGTAAAATCCATATAAGATAGAGAATATAGCATTATAAGATCTATCTAATATCTTGCAGAACACAAGATATTTGTATAACTCGACAAATATCTTTTTACACTGGAGTGAAAGACTTCTAAGAATCCTCATGTATATCAACTTGTCAATATTTTGTACAGATGACTCATGTTAAAGAAAATAAAAATGTAGTATTGCTGTTTACTATGTTTTGAGGCTAACTTTGTCAGACGTTCATTTTTGCTTATCTTACGAAACTTGATTATTGCAAAATACGAAACGATATTATAAAAACTGTTATAATCTGACAGAAAATACTTTATGTTTATATTTACAATGTTTTTAATTTTTATTTCAAAAATTTAATTCAAAAACAAAGTGATATATTGGCGATCTTTCTCTGTTTTATTATTAAAACAATAATATTGTGCTCTTTAAATGATTAATGTAATATTGTAATAAAAATATAGAAAATATTTTGCTAAAATTCAAGGTTATTAAACTCTTAAAAAAAATATTTTATTTTTCGGGGCAGGGGGGAATCGTAGAAATGATAGTAGGCATCAAACATTATTAAATTGATTAGCAATTTAATTTGGTGATATTACATTTCTGGTTCTACTTATCAGTTTCGTTTTAAAGTCCGGCAAACATGTGGCGCGCAGTTTGAGGGAACTTGTAAATGTATATAAATTCATCTAGGAAATTATTATCGAATACAAAGATTCGCTTTCAACTGTCTAACCATATTCTTAATTTAAATATGTTAATACACTTCCCGGTCTATAATAAGTTATTCTTTATATTTTATAGTTTAAGGGGGAAAGGGTTTTCTTATTGTTATATCATTACCACATTAAATATTTATTAGCATCTTTTATTATTGATTATCAATTTAATATTGTGATATTACTATTCTTGTTTAACTTATAACTGTGTTTCAAGGCCGAAGATTTATTCAGCATGCTATTTCGTAAACTTGAAAATGTACATAAAATCACAAGAAATATCAGCGTTAAAATTTAGCTATGACCATTAAGGCTCTTAAATTATTTGTATTTATATTGCTGCCTACACTGAACAAATTTTTCATTAAGTAAATATATTTATTTTAGTATCGTTCCTTTTAAATAAAAATTATATAAAATAGTATAAAATAAATAAATGATATAAAACAGATTTTTTTTAATTGATGAACTATTTTTCTTTAAATCGGAAATAATACTAAAATAAATTTACTTAGTAACAAAAAAAAATGTTTAGCGTATATTTGAGACAATGATTGTTGACTTGATACTAATTTTTGTCTGTGTGTGAGAGAGGGAGAAGAAAGAAACGAAGTCTTTTCATGTGTGAGCCTATTATGCCCGCCAAATAAAATACGGCAGAAATTTAATCGCGACCATCCTGTCGTATAAGCGAGGTCGTGGGTTAGAGAAGCAAACAAGAGAGCCACACACATCGATCCTAATTATTATTATCAGCGCTCTGCCAGCTATTCTTTCATCATCGTTGATGCATCGGAGATCGGGCCGAGCCATGCGACCGATACGGACTAATTGCGACGTTCGTTCCTAAAAATGGATCTCTTTCGAATAATTAACCGCATTCTGCGCGATTTTATTTCATGCCGTGTGATAACGAGTGACCGGGTTCGGCAATTGCACACATACGCGGCGCTAATAATCGGAATAAATCCGTGGCGCGTGCAGATCCGCTTCTGCGCTGCATCGCACGCACTTGAAACGACTTGTGAAAATTATCGGCGCGACCGCTAATGGTTTCACGCGTATATGGATATTAATAGCCCCGTCAGAAAACTGGACGGCATAAAACTGCTCAAACTTTCTCGGCGTAAAACACTTTCATACAATAATTGTTCTTATCGAAGCCGTTAATTTGCCGATCTTTTATTTCGTTTCTTGTCATCACTCTTTTTTATACATATTATGATATACATATTATATTATATTATATGATTATATTTTGTTATATTATATAATTATACATATTATATTATTAAATTATACAATAATATAATATATTATAATATATTATAATATTGTGCGACAATTACAGAACTGAGGCGTCAAGATATTTACTGGTTTGTGCGCTGTTACAGGCCGCCGGTCTAGATCTCAAGGAAAATCTGGGCGCTGGAGCTGCAGCAGCGTGGCCTTATCCCTCGGTGTATCACCCTTACGATGCTGCTTTTGCGAGTTATCCCTTCAACGGGTGAGTCCTGTAAATATTTTCCAAATTATTCACACCGTATGAATTACATGCGTCACACATTTGCGTGTGACGTCGATATCTACTATGCATACAGATTCGTATGCTATAGCCAAAACAGCGGCCGTTTACACAACAAACCGCATCTCGGTGCAAACAAGTCAGACGGTTTCTGATTATTGTTTTAAGCGGCGAGTGCCGAAAAACTGACCCCATTGACTTATAGATAGTGGGCGCAGTATCAGAAAAGTCTTGTTCGCGTAAAGAGCGAAAGCAATCCAAAATAAAAAAAAAAAAAACGTCACGTGCCATGTCAGCTTTCACAGAGAGATAAAAATTTCCCCGAAAGATCCTCACGAGTGAGATAGCACATGCCAAGCTATAATTTTATTTATCTCCCCCGCCGTTGAAAGTTGAAACCTTACTAGCAGACGTGATAACTGTTTTAATGCCACCGAAACAATGTTGTGCAGAAAGAGTGCTCCCTCGCTCTGTAGCAAAAGCGTTGCGTTCTTTCGCAAATCTACGAGATGCGAACGAATCTTAATTACCCCGTAATCTCCGCGATGCGCTACGTATTTTCAACGTCGACGCGCTTTAATGCCTTTTCCGTCGCGAGAAGGAGAGAGGGAGAAAGAAAGAGAGAGAGAGAGAGATCAGGTTACGCGCTCCTTTTCCTTTCTACGATACGCTGGTGCACGAACGGAGATAAGACGGCGAGAGAAACACATAAACATTCCAATAAATTAGCGCTCAACTGACCCGGGACTGTCGCCACAGCGCCTTTTTTCTCTCGCACTCGGAATCGGTCGCGGCGTGTCGTGACGCGATCGGTGAAAGGTCTCGTTTGATAAATTCAAATCGGATCACCGGCCACCAGGACAATGAAGATTAAAATTCGGAGAAAGCGTCCCGTACGGTGGGTCGCGACGCGACGCGATGCATCGCGAGCGTGCCGTTGACACGAGGTCGTCCGAAATACATCGATAATTAACCCGCTCAGTTAGCCGCGTTTTTTTCCGGGATCTCGCGCGTTTACGAATGTCACGGGTGATTGTGGCCGACTCGAGAAATTCCGAGCGTCGTCGTCGTCGTCGTCGTAACACCGCCGCGCAGAGCTCTGGTACTGCGCGTACATACACGATGATTGGTCGTATCTATGTAAATATGACCGATAACTATGCAAATTACTGTTGGATATTTGCCGGTCCACGCTTGAAATACTCCTGCGTGAATATCACGGTTGGTTCTTATTTTCGATCATAGGCCCCGCTCGCTAATGAGGCTTTATTTTTAAGGGGAGAACGTTCTTCGGGTCGCGCATAACCCCGGTGCAGTCTGTAAAATTTTACTCCAAGCGTTGCGGTCGGAGCGTTTATCTCTCTCTCTATATGTATATATATATATATATATAATAAATCTAGCTGTGATGTGTGTCAACAAATTTGATAAAGATTCAATTCCTAGTGCTCTTTTACGTCACACATTGCCGTTGATCAAGGCGCTCGATATCCCGCTACTCGATACCGCGGAAAATCGATATATACATAATTGACGGTCACGTATTTCGTCACGACGGACGGGCGAGAAGCGGGCGAGAGAGGCGGACTCCTCCTCGCTCCTCTAAAGGCGAAGGCGGCGAGCGCTGCTGGTTGACAACAGCGGTCAAGCAGCGTGGAATCTATACTGCCGCGCATGACGCACTTCCGGCGGTGACGGCTGCTTCGTATGCAAGGAAGCGATCGGGTAATACAGCTTGCTTAGCATCCATTCGCTCTAGTCGTCGGCCGAGGTCCTCCGTCTTTGCGGGTCCGCGGGGCCCCGCGCCGCACCGGAACTACACGCGCGGACTTCCACGGATTGTCAAAGACAGCGACCGTGGCTGGCTGCACCTGCGCCACCAGCTCGCGGATACGCGAAGGCACACCAAGGAATGGCAATCGAGCTCTCGTCCCCCTTTTGAAGTAAAAATCTTACACCTATCAGGTTCTCTTATCGGGTTCCTCGAGGAGGAGACGCGGAGGAAGTCGAATTGTCGACGAAATAAATCGATCCTTTTTTTTTTCCTTTTTCGTGGAATTACGCTTATTTAGCTAATGCGCGTCTCTGCTCGCGGCGAGTTTCCGTGCGCGTCGTCGGCGACACGCCCCGTTCTCGCGTTTCCTTCGCGCTTCGAGACAAACGGATTTGCGAGACGACGGACGCGAACGTGTTCCTTGACTCGCGTATGAAGCGCGTTATATTTAGCCCTTTATCGAATCGTGCGCGCGCGCGGTATCTTTTAGCGCAATCCGTAATCGCGCCGTGTAAGTGAATCTAAAAGAAATGCTTACGTTGATGTTCAATCAAGAAGTAGTACGCGAGTCTTAAGGCACTTGTTATTGACATACTTGTCGTTAAAATGGAATGTTACTTGCATTCTGGCATGGAAAGAACAATTTTACTGTGAAAACACAATATAAACGAAGTGCATTAGCGATCATAGCTAGATCTTAGTGCTGATATCTATTGTGTGATTTTATATACCTTTTCAAGTTCATTAAACTGCGCGCCGAATAGATTTTTCGGTCACAATATAGTTCCAAGTTGAACAATTAGTAATCACGTTATTAAATTGAAAATTAATTTAAATTATGAATGATGCTAATCCGTATCTGAATGTGAGAACTCCTTCCCCCTAAAAAACTGAAGAATTTCACTATAGTTACTGTAGTACTACTACTAGGGGAGAGTTGCCAAATGCGTAAAATAATACTTAAGTTGTTTTTTTATTATATTTCGCATTTTGTGCTGTTTTGGATGCAAATCAAAGTTCGAAATTCTAACTCAATGTTTCAGTCATCTATTATTACATGTTAAACCTCTCAGTAATAACAAATTAATTTATTATAAGCTTTTTTGTAACAAGCTGCGAAAGGTGTGATTTAGAAAACCGGTTACCTAAAACGTACCTGTGATTTCTTAAAACGTACACTGTTAGAAATTTCTTAGACTTTTAATTAACATGTAAAGGAAGCTTGGTTCAAGCCGTAAATGAAAAGTAATGCAGTATATGAATATTCATTTACTAATGTCTTAAATTTTATTAACATTTGTATTATTTGTTTGTATTATTTCATTTACGTTTGTATTAAAAGTATATTAAATTTCAGTACACTTATATATTTTAATTCACTTAAACTTAATTTCATTAACATGTACATTAAAAATCATTTCAGTTACGAATTATTTAAATATCATTTATCATTGTATATTAAAAGTTCATGAAATTTCATGACATTTTTAACAGTGTACTGTCTTTGAAAATATCGAATTTATAAACTAAAATAATTAAAAATAAAAGAAACCATTAACTAATATTTATTTTATTAATAATTTATTGAAAAAGCGATCAAATATTCAATAATTAATAAATAACAGTAATGAAAAGTTAAGACACTGAAATAAAACTGGTTTGAATTTACTTTTGTAATTGACATATTTTTATTCATAGCAATTACTAGTTTTACTATTATCACTTATCAATCTTACATTAATATCATTTCTTCATAGTAAAATTTATGATATGACTTAGAAAACTTGATAGAGTTTACAAAAATATCGAATTTATAAACTAAAATAATTAAAAATAAAAGAAACCATTAACTAATATTTATTTTATTAATAATTTATTGAAAAAGCGATCAAATATTCAATAATTAATAAATAACAGTAATGAAAAGTTAAGACACTGAAATAAAACTGGTTTGAATTTACTTTTGTAATTGACATATTTTTATTCATAGCAATTACTAGTTTTACTATTATCACTTATCAATCTTACATTAATATCATTTCTTCATAGTAAAATTTATGATATGACTTAGAAAACTTGATAGAGTTTACAAAAATATCGATTTAATTTTTATAATAATTGTGAATATGTATATACAATAAATATAAAATATTCAACAAGCCTTCTTTTATGAAAATATAACAATTCAAAACAAAATTGCATAATTACATTATTATCGGCTACATAAGAAAAATTTACTTCAAATGTACCTGATTTTCTAAAATACCGAATAGCATGCACAAAACAAAATAAAACTTGTGCAATTTTTGTCTAAATTAATTATTTCTTATTTACTTTTTATTTTTGCCACTAAATGTTGGTTATATGAAGTAAAAGTGTAAAATATTGAATAGGTACGCTTTAGAGACCGGTACACATTTAGCAACTTTCCCCTATCTAAAAATTTTGCTAGATACAGATCAGAAAATCATTTGAATGAACTATCAAAATTATGTAAAAGATTCAAGCATGATGATACTGTCACCAAAAATTTTGGCATTCTAGCAACCAGTCCAATATAAATTTTTTAATGGTTTAACATAATTATTTTCAGATCTGTATTTCAGCAAAATTGTTCTTTCCGTGTGTATTTGCAATAACCGGGTTCGAAAAAAGCTTTGAAAATTTAATCACTCACTTTTATATTTATTTATGATTCTTCTACATGGGTTGCCAACTTGTAACCACATGGTACACATGATCTTCTTGTATAACTTCTTAGCATGCAACTTTCTCTTCATATCTTACGTCGCGTCTAAAGCGGAAGGAATTATACTGCATCTTGCAATATAATTTGTTATTAAATGAAAAGCATATCTTTTACACAGATCTTTCATGTGCGTATACCTTAGAGTTAATTACACATATTCTATCTACTGTTATTAATTGCAACCTACCACAATGTTACTTTTATTGATGTGACGCGTGATAGCTTTATTATTAATTCTCTTCTGTAATTCCATCGCGAAATGATTATTATTACCCTCGCGAGCGGACTCGTCGGCGAGAGAGTATCGTGCGAAACGTGGCGGAGAATTTCGGTGATCCCCGGGCCCGGAACTGTCGCTTAAATCGGAACCGGGAGGTGCGAAGGATCTGGCGCATTATGCGCGAGCGTGCGCGACGACCACTTAACATGAGCATACAAAAAGCCAATAATGCAGCGTTGGCATGCACGGCCGCAAGGTCTCGGGATCGTGCGGGTTAACGGTCTCGTCTTTCCGGCGGATTGGCCCTGCTTCCGGAGACATATAGGGTAGACAATAAGAAAGTAAGCGATCAGGCCCCTCTGTGTCGTGCGACGTGGGCCCCGCTTACGTCGTCGTCTCTACGCCCGGCATATCGTTGAGTGCGATCGCCGATACGTAGTATTATTAAGCGTGTCCGTACAACGACACCGATGTGTCGGCACGCGCTTCGAGTCGAGAACGAGTATCTCGAGGTGACGGCATGTGAATCCAAATGCACGTACGTAGTCATGAAATATGATCGAGCGCGGTTATCGGTGGAGAAAAGAGGACTCCTCGAAGAGCGATATTTATTCGTGTGAAATCGAGTACGTGCTTCTCGAAAAGAAGCAGCTTTCTAATTGTAAGTCCGATGCCTGAAATTTGTCAGCGTCGGAATTGCTTGAGAGCTGGATTCTAGAGAGATGGATTCGCGATTCCATCTTCAGAAGGAGAGTTGTCGCTTCGCGAAGCGACCGAAGGATCCTCCTCCGACGTGAAGGCCGGGTTTAACGTTATCATTTAGAAATTAGAGCCTCAACGACGGCAGTGTCCTCCGCTCGACGCCGATAGGACTCGAAATATTTCGCGGCTAATGAGACGAGGCGGGGCTGGTGTCCCGCACCCTTCGGGTGCCCCGCCCGTGAGATACGTCTCGCGTGGATGATGTACGGCCGTTTAATGACCCGGTTTCGGTCCCAGGGGACGGTTTTTGCCTGGTCGGTAAGGGTTGAGGGGGACGTGCACGGCGGAAAAGTCAGCGACACTCGTTTTTCGTTACGACCGCCGAGGGGTCGCGCGCGCAACTTCGTTCCTTCTCCTTCAGCAACATGCGGATGACAGCGATTCGTCGAACCGCGTGACAGGCAGCCCGCGGAATGCACGCCGCTCTTTCCCCATTAGGCTTAATGGACGTAGATTAGTCCTGCCCGGCTATGTATGCGCGTCAGGATTTAATGACTTGGCCGCACCCCTCTTACTCGATACCACTGCCTTCTCTCGATGCTCGAACAGACGTTGCCGAGAAATAGCGTGTGCCGCTGCACTGATTGCAAGCGGATCGAAGGAAACCGCGTTCTTGACTGAACGACTATCAATTTTGGAAAAATGTCAAAGATGAAATTCGACGCGAGACCGCCAATACGGCGAGGCAAAGAGCCGTTTCGGCTTGAACGAGGTGAATAATTCATGAGAGTATATATCTCGATTAAGAGGTACAAGAATATCAAGTAGGAAAGCGATCAACATAAAGTGGTAAATCATAAGTTTAGCACGTGTGATAAATTATTTCATTCTACGGAACATTTCCCCAGCCTGCCAAGATAACAATCTTTTCTCTACGATTTTATATTTTACGGAAGCACTTGTTAACTCGAGAATAGTGTTTATTACACTCCAGGGCTGCGTTCAGAACATTGCCCGGGTGCATCCAGTTATCATTTTACTGTTGTTTTACATTCGATAAACAAGAAGGATAAAATGATATCTCTGATGTTTCTGAACGCAACTCTGCGTCAGAAAAAAGGAAACTCACGTCACGGCAAATGTTTTTACTGATCTAAAATCTATATTTAACTTTCATTCGAAGATTCCGAAATCTAATTCGTATAACAGAAACAAGAGTTATGACTTATAAAGTCATAGTGCACTAGCGATCATGAATGCCTTTTCGGTTGATTGCATATGCGCATGCGTTTCATATAATGCACGTACATATCCTATATGAACGCATGCGCATATGAAAAACACGGGGAAGGCTCATGACCGTTAGTATACCGATTTGTTAAAATTAGCTGGGATGTAGAAAAAAAATACACAGGTAATCGTTTACGTTATAAAATCAATCGAATATGATAAAAATTTATATTATAAATTCTAAATAATAATGTGTTTGAATAAGATTTGAGTTAAAAAATTTTATAAGCTATTGCACTAAAAAAAGAATCTTGTTGCATTAATTGGAAATTTGGTAAATTCAAGTATGTCTGTTCAAAAACGGATGGATCAGAAATATCAGATGATTGTAAAATCCTTCAAATGTTCTAGTTATAAAATCTCAAGTTCTATTATAGCAACCAGAATTTGTTTTATTTTATTCACCTATATACGTTGCTATAATGAAATCATTTTTCTCAATATAATATCTTGATGTTTATGCGAAAAGTTTATATTATGTTTTCATAATGAATATTTGTATTTTTATTGAAAAATACTTCACATATGATTTTTATTCATATATTTATATAAAAAATCTAATAAACAGATATAATAAAAATAAATTTTATTTCAATAATTCTGCAAGAACAATATAAATAATTTTAATTTTAGCGACTTAGCCTTATTTTAAATTGCTATAAAATAGAAATTACATATGTTTCGTTTGTTTTCTAATTATTTATATAAAAACTATTTTTCAAACTTTTAAGTATACAATCCCAACAACCATAAACTTGTAATATAAAAGCATTTTACTAATTAATTTCTTTATTTTTTATAAATAAAAATAATGTCATAATAAGCTGGTTAATGTTTCTTTCATTTGTTTAATATTTTCTTAGTTTCTATTACTTTTTTTCAGAAAATATTTATTAAATCTGTACGTGTCCTTAGATATTAATAAATTATAGAACAGTTAATAGTATAAAACTAAATAAAACAATATAAAACTGTAATTTAAAATAATATAATTAAAACAACTGAGTTTTAAGGAATGAAAAATTACTCTGGGTAATCGTTAACGTAAAGAAAAAAAAATGAGACGATTATTTTCGTACTAAACGGCGCCCCTCGTCAAATCAACAGTCTAGTAAACAGGAAAACGAATATCCGGGAGTACAGGTTACAGTATACAGTACTAATTAGTAATTAAGCGATTGCTGATCCGTTACTTTCGGCCGCCTTATATCTTTCAGCAAAGCACAGGAAGCGTGTTTCCATAAATTTCGTAAGTTCAACGATAGCGGTCGAAAAGCGCGGTGCAATAATCTCGACTCGCGATAATTCAACGTGACTTTAATCACGGACGACGGAGTTAAAGTGCGTTTCGCCGACGGATTTAAGCGATCGTGTGACAAAGTAGCACACCGTGTATCATTTTGTATAAACTCGGTGATATTTGCCAGGACAGCCGCGGAGGATGGAGTGAGAGGGAAAGAGAGCAAGATTGTGTAATCTCCATATGTAGCGGGATGCATCGCGACACGTGTACACACATACGTCGACACGCGGTCGGAGAGAGGGAGAGAGAGAGAGAAGATACCCTTCGTCGCCATTCTGGCGAGACGCACACACATATCCGGCGAAGTTTACGATCGATCTGTCACATCGCGACCAACTGGTAATAAAGTTGGATGCGGAACAACCGACTGTCACACCGCGGTGACAAAACTTCCTCCTCCCAAGCGAGGCGAGGCGAAACGAAGCGAGGGGTGGCGTGGCGAGGGGTGGCGTGGCGAGGCGTGGCGACGCGAGGACGCGCTTCTAAGCGCTTCTAAGAGCTTAACGTGACGACATCGGGTACCACACACTAGACGCTCGTGTCGTGTAAACTGCGGGAGTGAAAACCGTGGCCAATGTGCCGTCTCCTCCCGCCGGCCGACTGTAACTCGACACTAATAATCGGCCGACACACACTCTCTCTCTCTCTCTCTCTCGTCGCCGTTTCTGCTTCGCCGCCGCGCGCTTTCGCATCTCGTATATCGTGCTCTCTAGTCAACGCAAATATTTATACGCTCCAAGTATCAAGAGCACGTTGCCGAGTCGTCGAATTAGAATTCCATTCCAGAGGACAGTTCGCGTTCGTTCTCGACCACGGAATCTTGTCTTTCTCTGTCTTTCTTTCTCTACTCCGGTTGATTTTAAGAGCACCCGTCAAAATGCATGTCGTCGGAACTGTGGAATTGCGCTCGAAATCTTTTTAGTAGGTGTGATGAAATTCGCATATATTAATATTTGATAATCAGCTGCAAATTCACGCAACTTAAATCGATCTAGAAAGGCCACGCAAGTATTCGGTCTAATATATGAAGTTAACAAAAAAGTCATGTCGCTTTGTCTTCTATGTAAATGAAAGTTTTTGCTTTGTATGAAAAAAATGCCTCTCATTTACATAGAGAACGACATGATTTTTTTTCCAACCTAATAGATTACTGAAATAATGCAAGAATCATAAACCTCTTATAAATAAAAACTTTTTACTTTAAAAGCATTTCGTATTTAATGAACTATGCAACTCATTAAGGCTCGGCTCTCTCGCGATGCGTTAAATATTGTTTATATAACGTCAGAAATGAGAAATGGCACGCGATGAATTATTTGCTACGTACAGCTTTATTTTTTAGTTTTCTCTTAAAAATATAATATGAATTTGTAATTTTGAAATCTGTGAAATGTCTGTCATGGCGATTTTGACAGCTGCGAAATGTATCATTATTTTAAGAATTATTTTACACTTCTACGTGACATTATCGGACAGATGTCTCAGTTTATTGCATATTTTACAGGTTTCAGGATTACGAAATTATCATATTTTTAAGGGAAAACTAAAAAATTAAGCTGTACGTAGCAAATAATTTATTACACGTCATTTATCGCCTCTGGCATCACATAAACAATATCGCAACAAACATTTTGCAGTTTTTTTTTTAAATAAATGAGGCCTTTAATGATACAATTTAATATTTGCAATATAAAGAGGCCGATTTTTTAACCCCCGAGTAAACCTTCCAATTTACTATCGTATTCTCAACCTGTCTCATGAGGACTCGCAAGGTCACCGTCACGGAAAGAGCGGGTGGATCAAAGGGGCCGCAAACCAGTCTAGCCGCGGACCCGCGGCTGATTAAACTCAAGCGCGACCACAAACGACAGGGAGAGTGGTGGTGCGCAGGCGAGCGGGCGGACGGGCGGTCTTTGGGACAAACTGGATGGAAAGATGCGCGCGAATGCGCAACCCTCGTGCGTGCTCACGGTCGTGCCGCGGAAAGATGGCGTCTACCACTGAAATGGCCGCAGTAACGCGCTGATAAAACATAAGGCATGACGACCGTATCTGAAAAGGAGCGTCGAGCGCGGAGGGCCCAGGGGAGAGAGGGAGCAGGACGGAGGACGAAGTTAGATATCATCCCTAGTTACGGCCGGTGACGAGGGGCGGAGTCATGCCAACCGCACACCTGCCCCGAGGTGAACTGCCCTTGGTCACCCCCGGGGGCTCCCCCCTCCCCATTTCCACCCTCTCCGGAGGCTACATCTTGATGGACGCGTTTACGCTAACCGGTTGACGGGAAAAGGGCGAAAGAAATGGCCGTTCGGCTGGCTTTTAATGGTCGACTCGGTTCTCGTAGTCGTTGTCTCTTGAAAACGCGCTAGCTGGACCTTGCGGAACTCGAAGCTTCATCATGGAAGCGCGCGGAGAACCGGTTGTTATCTACGAGAAATATATTCACGATAGCGGTCCATCCCTCGGAGAATGTCACGATGCGCGATGCGCGGTCGTTCGGTTTGATGGATAAGTCGTCTGCTGCGAAAAATATATCAGCCTCCGCGACGACGTACGTAGCCGAAGTATGCGAGATATGCAAATCGCGGTGCTTCTTCACAAATTTGTAGTCCGATCGAAAGCAATAGTGATATTAGTTTCATACATCTAGGCAATGTCGCGATAATTGATACGAGTGTTAATTCGCGAGACGATGGTTATAATTATCTCGGTATAGAGGTCCATGCTGACCGAGCGTAACGCAGTTTACGTCAATGGAAAATGTGTTGTGCATATCGGCGATAATACTTTACGACTTGCATTAATCAAAGTGCTTCACGGGATTAAATCAACATCTCGTATACACATTGGGTTAGCATGCTTGAAACATTGTACGGTGGTCGCTTAATGATAATATATACGCATCGTTACGCGTTTGTATTTAAATTTATTTTACATTTGCTCGATCAATACACCCGTATTTCTTCGAACCGCTGACTAACAACGATTTTATGTGACTACTTTTCGTTAATGTTTCTGTTAACTAAATTTCACTCATTTACGTACTTATTAACAAGTATCATTTATCTTCGACATTTGGATTTCCCTGTTTCCAAATATTAATAATATAGCTGATATTAAAACAATCAGTCTCCTCAATTTGTTCTCTAATATCTACAGTTGGCATTTCCTGTATAATGATCAGAAATTAAATGTTTATGCACATGATGTATTTACACGATGCTAATGTTCCTGCTAACTGAATTTTACTCATTTACGTACTTATTAATAAGTATCGTTTGTCTCTGACATTTCTATTCGATTTCCCTATTTTCAAAAATTAATAATTGATATTAAAACAATCAATCTCCTCAGTTTGTTCTCTAATATATATAGTTGGCATTTCCTGTATAAGGATCAAAAATTAAATGTTTATGATCACGATGTATTTACACGATGTGTTAATGTTCCTGCTAACTGAATTTTACTCATTTAAGTATTTATTAATGAATATCGTTTGTCTTTGACATTTCTATTTCCTCTATTTCTTTAAAAATTAATAGTCTAAATAATATTAAAATAATCTTTTCAATTTGTTCCTTAACATCTATAGTTGGTATTTTCTGGGATCAAAAATTGTGGTCTAATCTTTCTGGTCACGGTGTACTGTTAAATCGGAAAGAAAGTTGCGTCACCTACATCGGGAATGCCTTCGGGATGCGGCCCGCAAAGAGATCGGAAGTGACATTGTTGAAAGTACTTTTCCTGATAAAGATTTCTTTTCGAGTTGTAACGGGAGCATACTCTAAATCGGAATCAATATATTAGTCACTGAAAGATAATGACTAGTCTGATTTCAGTGTTATACTTGAAATTGTATTAATCATGATATATGCACTGTCTTTCAATGATAATACACTGATTCTAGTCAATGAGAGACCCCCTTCTTAAAGGGAATCACTAAAAGACAGTGAATAATCAGTGATGATCACAGTTGTAAGTATAGCACAACAAATCAGTAAGATTTTACTGATCTAGATTTTTCTGAAACGCAACGAAAGATTATCGCGGATAGGCATCTTCCGTAAGGATCAGAAATGGTAAATTTTTATAGTCACAATGTACTGCAATCGATAATGAGTTTTTCGCGAAACAGCGAACGGTATTACAAGATGGAAATGGCGTATAGGATAGAACACGAGGCGCGGCCCGATTAGCAATCACCATGGAAACAAGCACTTGATGCGATCAGTTGTGGAGAGCGCGAGAGGAGAGGAGGATGCGCGCGGTGCCGCGCATACGTATGCGTATCAAACGCACACCTATGCGTATTTGCATATATATTTATATATTTCCGGGAAGTGCACAGAGCCCGTCTATATATTCTACCGGTTCGTCACATATATATGTACGTATAGCTGTCGTATATTTAAAGCGGTTGACGATGGCGATAGCGATGGTTGGTGGCGGTGATGATACCGGAGGTAGCGGCTGCACGGGAGATAGATTGGGAGAATCGCTCGGCATACGGAGCGAGGAGGGAGGGGAGTCGGGAAGGAGGAGGAGGGACGTAGGAGAAAGAGTAACGGGGAGTGGAACCGTTGGTGCTGTGCGAGCCAAGAAAAGAGACGGAAAACAGGCTCGGTACATGGATGGAGGAAACAGAGAGATAGAGACGAAAGCGGAGGAGTGGCAGGGAGGCGGAATCGGGAGAAAGCAGCGGCACCAGCAGTTGCCGCTCTCGGGGCGGCTGGCTGTTATCATGAGAAACAAGCTTCCACTCTGATTTTTTAATCCGATCCGCGCCCCCTGCCACCGGCTGAATTTTAAAATAACTGCAGAACGCCATTTGCTCCTCGCAAACAGACCGGGGTTAAGCCATCCTCCCCCGCCGTCGCCGTCGCCGCCGCCACC
>QKQZ01032783.1:0-14566 GCA_003595255.1 Solenopsis fugax | reverse complement strand
ATTTAATTGATACTATTTCACTATACATTTGGTAGTTATAACCAGACTTTTTTTTTCAGTGCATTTCTTAGTCGTTTGTTCTCGCGAGAGAGAGAAGTATGTGCCAAATCAGATTTATATCGCAAGACTAATCATTTTTCTAGTCACAAGTTCACAAGCAAATCTGTTTTATAGATTACAATGGAATTTGGGTCATTGTCATTTAACACGTTTTACGACGTTAAATATTGGCTATCTTAAACCGGTGATGTAAGGTCTAAGTCAGAGATCTTCAACTAATTAAATAATTCTCGTCTTTGATTACAGAGTCGCGCTATGCATGTGCCAGGAAATTTAAGATTGATGTGATTTTAAAATGATTGTCCTATGATAGCGTATCGTACTAAAAATCGCGCCGCGATGAATCTAAAGTGTCTACAGGCGACACTTTAAAAGCGACAAAGAGCACTTCGCGCGGATCGAGAGATAAGTGGAGAGATGCGATGAAGATTATTGACTTAATCGCGATAGATCATCGAGGTAACAGCGGTGCGAAAAAAAAAAGAACGAATGGATAGCGATAACATCAATCGAAAAACATTAGTTGAGTCAATCGAATAAAAAAAGAGAGATAGAGAGGAAGAAAGAGAAAGAAAGAAGTGTCGTTTTATTTTCGAAATGTTACATATCTTCGCGCTTTCTGTTTGCGCGCGCCTCGACGACAAACGAAAGCGTTTTTCCCCGTTAAAAGTTACATTCACACGTGACGCGTATCGCAGGCCCCCGTCCCCTCGTTCTTTTAGATCATCCTGTTTTATTACCTGCAAGGAGAATATAGCTTCAAGTACGAGAGAAAAGAGGGGGGGCAGAGATAACTGAGAAACGTACGACACGCTATATTCGGAAGAATGTCTTCTCGTTACATTAACCCGAAGCCTTCGTCTCTCTTTTATTATTTAAAAGTGTTTTTGTTCAGTTATTTATATACGGGGTACAACAATGATCGCGGAGACCATCTTCTCGCGTGCACAAAAGGTGCGTTTTCCCGTGTCACGTGTGCGCTCGTTCCTCTTTCTTAAGGTCTCCGCGGCGCGATCTCGATCAATTCTCGTTCGTGCGCGTGCATCCTGGGCGCGTGGACACGCGTGTGCGTGTCTCGCGGATATTTTTGCGGCACGTGCGTACGGGGAAATCCGTCTAAAAATACGTGTCGACGGGAACTCCTTCGGAGCGTCGCGGTCGCGCCGTTTCCTCGCCGCGACGTCGCGGCGAAATTGACCCATTTCGCGAGAACTGCAACAGGAAACTCCAGTGTTGTCCGAGATGACGAGCGGGATCGATGGTTTCATCTCATCTCACGGTCTAACGCAACTTTCTCAGAATTCGTTCAAAGCGCCGAATAAATTAAATTCTTTGATTCGCGATAGCTTCATTGACACACCCCTTAAAAAAAGAACTGATAAAGTGTTTCAATAAACTGACTACTACATTAGTAAGTGATGATTCAGTTCAACTGATGAGATTTCCCTGATAAAAAAAATTAGATGGAAAAATATCTTATCGTATTGAATATGGACTTTGGTTCGTGAATTCACAAATGTGAATCGTTTTCTATTATTTTCTATCGTTTTCCATCGGAAATTTTTACCAAGATTATCAGTTCTTTTTTTCAAGGTACACTAAAAATAATCCTCTATGGTCCAATGTTTTTTTCCACTGCTTTCCTATAGTCTCCAATCAAGCCGATTTTTTACGGCTCAAAAACTGGTAGTGTTTTTGAAAAGGTTTTTGGGCTGTAAAAAATTTGAAAAAATTCTGGTACACTGAAAAAAAATTACTAAATTTTAATAAATATTTGTTTGCATATTTGCAAGAAAATATTTACTAAATGTAAATATATATTTATTTAGTAAAAGGCCAACTAATTAAATTTAACTATCGGTTTTCTTTTATTGAGTAAATATTTATGTATCGCAAGTAAATCTTTTCTAGCAAATATACAAACAAGTATTTACTAAAATTTAGTAAACTTAGTATTTAAATTTTTTTCAGTGTATACTCTTCCAACGTTCCAGAAAATATAATTTGACCCGAAACATTTTTCATTTTTTTTTGTACGTGTCCGAATTTGAGGCAGAATAATTAAAAATTTAAAATTCGGGTGTTCAAATCCTCGATTGGACCACGAAGGATTAATCTGAGAAATCAATCTTGATCTCAATAAGGATAGACATTGAAGGTCCACTCTGACGAAAACGGTTTATGGTTCTGCTTCCAGGCCCCGTAATACATTTATTATTTATGAATGGATGGAGCTGCGACGGGAATTGGAGGAGGATCGGTTGCGGATCTGGGAAATCTGGAAAGATGGTGGTACAATCCGGGGATCGTGGCCTGGAGCTTCGTGCTCTTCGGCTGCTTTCTCCTCAACGCGACACTTCTGCTCGCGTTTCTCGTCAGGCCAGGACTACGCACCATCTCTAACAGGTAAGTAGAACGATCATTTCATTGCCGGGAATGGTTAAGTCGAACTCTCGATTTCGAGGAGAAACATCTCTCTCTCTTATCATCATTGTCACGTCATTAATCCTTCGAGACTTTTATCTAACATCTTGCTACACATCTTTCTGTTATTTGCCAAACATTTCGTTATTCGATGTCATAAGTGGACAAGTCACAACTCCGAATTACTGCGTATTACTTGTTTGTCCGGGGGGGGGGAGGGGACGGAAAAATGGATAATGCACAATAGATAAATAATATCGTTGACGTTAATGCGATTGTAAAGTTGCCATCACGTTGTCGTCGATAAGCGGCCTTGTCAGTCACGCGGACGACGTCAATTCTCGTAGGCGACAGTTTTTGAAATTCGTTTGCGCGACTCGTTGACGTATGCGACGACGAGCGTGATCGCTCTCGCGAACGGCGGAGTCTGCAGGGTGATACAAGGGGACATACACGAGCGCGTTGCAACCGAATGCGAGTCTCGACGTCGCGCGCCAAACCGGAAATAAAACCAGCGCACGACCACGCGCGCGACAGACGACGAGGTGGAAATAATATATTTAGGCGTCGCCCCGTACTTTCGCGTAATAAATACGCCGAGACGCCACGGTGATAAATAATACACTATGCGTTTATTTCACGCGTTGCTGCGTTTCGTGCCAAGGTTAATAACCCTACGTACGCATCGATAGCGACGGCATTTGCATTCTTTTTTTCTTTTTCGCCCGAGTCGATAATCGGTAAACTTTATGGCTTTAAACCGCGATAAAACGAAATAACGGCAAAGCCCGGTAATACTGCGATCCGAAATAAATAGAAATTCGTCACGCAACCGATATTTATATCCGCGACTCGCGGACGTTGTTAGATTTAAGAACGCTTCGACGACTTATTTTTTTTACTGGCTACACGAAAAAAAAATTAGCATCAAATGAACAATTCTTTGTTTCATATGTAAGCAAGGATATAAAATCTTCTTGAAAGAATTTACAATCTTATACAGACATAATTTGTTAACGTGAAGAAATTTTGTTTTTTCATGTAAGAAAATTATGTCTGTTTAAGATTATCAAATTTTATATTCTTGCTTTATATGAAACAATGAATTGTTGATTTGATACTAATTTTTTTCTGTATATAATTAAAATTCAATCACGGGCAATGTACATACTTCCAGGGGAGTATTCATAGAATCTCGCGTTGCATTAAGGATATTTTGGCTATGATACGTGCTAAAAATTATCGATATTTAGAAACTGATTTCTCTAAGTTTATTCTTTTTTTCTTATTCAACAACAACGAATTTTTATCGCGAATGCCTAAATTTTGGCTCTGAAATTAGCTACAAAAAAGAAAACAATGATAAATTTGATTTATAATGATTTTTGCAGCAAAAATTACTATATTTTACTGCAGTTTTAAACAAATAACTTTTAAACGAGTAAGTGGATCTAAATCAATTTTTGCACGAATATTAATTGAAGTTTTATTAGTCTATGTAAAAATTGTGATTTAATTAGTAATGCCACTTCCCCAAAATTTGCAAATAAATACTGCAAAACGCGATTTTACATAAGAATCAAGAGTAAACAAAATTAAATAATACTTTAATACTAAAATTAAATATAACTTTTAAACCAATAAGTTAATTGTGCTTAAATTTTTCACAGATACTCAAACATAATACTAGAATATTCTATGAAATTTTTATATTTTTGGGAACATTTTGAGATACGACCCATACATTCTTAAAACGTAATTTCATCAAGAACTCCATGGCTCACTCGCCAATATCGCTCACTCGTGTCAATAGCAGGAAGATTATTTTTCGCCCGCGTTCACGTCCTTCTGCATACGGACGAGCGCACGGATAAATTTTCCACCGTGCCCATAAATAAAATAGACGTTTTTCGTAAATAAAATAGCGTCGTTTCTATAGAGCGCACGAATCTCGTGCTCCACGTGGGACCTTGCCAGTCTAAATATTTTAGTTTGTGATTTCGTCTTGTCGTCGTTGACGCGACGCGACGTAATGCGGAAAGACGAACGGAGGAGATAGGTATCTTCCTCCTGTAATTTTCATTAGAAATTTAGCCGCCGCACAAATGACTCGAGGCCTACTTGCGGACAATGTATAAATAACCGCGCATGCACTGACATACTCGGGTTGCGGGGTATTTACTTTTCGTTTACTGTACAAATAAAATTTTGTGTGAATCAATGGTGACGCGTCATGTTGCTCGAATATCGTAACTAATGCTCCCACGTCGAAAGAGAGAGAGAGAGACGAATGTGATGCCAGGTTTCGTTTGTTGAAACGCGATTGGGTCGAGACTCAACTAATTTTCGCGAAAGCAAACGTTTGATAGCAAGCCATATTAATAGAGCCGCACTGGGACTGGATCTATCATTGTTATTACGTAGACTTCCACCTGCCGAGCCAGGAAATCAATTACTCGCTGAGCGAGTACCAAACCCTGGCAACCGCTGCAGCGAAATGTAATAATAAACCCGTCGTATTTTCAGAGCACTTCGTCGCCGTTAACAGTGCAACCCGAAACTGTATAACATTTCATTCTATCGCTGTAAAGACGAAACTTCATTTATTATCGCGCCCACGACGTTTCTGCAAACTAACGCGAACGATATTTTTGTCAGATCAAAGCGTGCTTCTGTTGACGGAATTCGTTCGTCGAATCTATTGACAGCGCAAAAGTGAAACGAAACACCGTGAGTCTTTTAAATGCCGCCGTTCTCAAGACGAATTCGTATTATATTGGCAGAAACGGCGTGCACAATCCATCCGCGCGAGGAGTAAAAATACATTAGGCGACTCGGTACACACAATTTATTTTACATAATGACGTTCGTGTTTATTGTCAACGATAATGTGGCTTCTAATTAAAAGCGTAGCGGAAAAATACAACAATAAAATTCTGTCTTCTATTCTTTTCATTGTATTCCGTGACTTTGTATCTCTTTCAATTCCGCTTTTTATCAACAAATTATGCGTTTATATTTGTTTCGATTATCATATTGTATTGATACAAAAGAATGACCGTGTGAACGTAATAATGAAACAATAAAATACTTCCCCTTTTTCCTTCCTCATCCCATTCCCTCTTGCATCTCATTTTCTGTAAATATGTGTTTTGACGTCTGTTACGCGTAAAAAAATTACCTCATGCTTCAATAAAGCATGTCATCGTTCCATCACTCGTCGATCGCTAATCTAAGAGAATCATCACGCAGGTGTCGGACATTATCAACGTTCGATGTTGAAGACGGTCTGTTTTGTCTCAATTTCAGATTCGTGATGAACCTAACTGTTTCGAATCTGCTGACGTGCGCCGTGCTGAACCCGTTGCTGATGATGGACGGCCCGACGGCAGGAGACACACTGACGGCGTCCACGCCGGACGACGTCGCGCCGCTGTTCGACCCGACGTCGACGTCGTCGCCGACGTTCACGTCGGCCGCCAGCAATATCTGCGCGATATCGGAAGGTGCCACCGCGCTCGTCACCACGTCGTCAGTGCTGTCGGTCCTGCTGATCGCCATCGATCAGTATTTCGCCGTGGTGGATCCACTGCGTTACCGGGCTCGAGTCGACAAGCTCAAGTCGGCCGTGCTGATCGTCTCCGTCTGGCTGGTCTCGGCGGCCTTCGGCTTGGTCGCTGCCTTGAACCCGAGTCCGCGCAGCCTGTGGCTGTCCTGCAGCACGACCGCCGCGTTGTCGAACGGTTCGTCGTCCTATCGCGAGCACGTCCTCGCGTCAAACGTCACCGCGTCGGCGGAGACGTCGTTCGAATCCGCGTTCGCGTTCTTCGGCAACGGGACGAGCGAGGAGGTGGAGGAAGTGGAGATTGACGGCGCGATGCCGACGTTGCTCCCAACCGGCCTCTTTGAAAACTCCACCGTGATATTCCGCGCCATTACCGACGACTCTGTCACTTATGGACTCATTTACGCGATCGTGCACAGCGTATTCGCGTACCTACTCCCGTTCGCCGGTATCTGCTGGATCTATGTCAGAATCTATTCGGCCGCGCACCGAAATTCTGTGAGAACCCGCAGGACCGGCTCGCGACCGATTCTCTCGTCGGGCAGCTTCAGCGAAGATCCATACTGTTACGCGAAGCCGCAGCACCAATCCGTCGACACGTTCCCCGAAGAGTTTCGCAGAATACCGAAGATCTCGAGTCTCTCGTCCATCGACGAGACGAGCGAGACCACGCACTCGGCTAATCAAATATCACGTCGGCGATCCTTTTCGTCATCCTCGGACGCCGCGCAGACGGGGCCGACGAGCGACGAGACGACGTCGTCGGGGGTCGTCTTCACGGTAGGACTGCAACCGGTGGAAGTGTCGCCGCCGCGTAATCAAGACGGCGATAACAATCTGACAGAGGCGGCGGACCTGCGAACAAGCTACCTCGAGAAGGAACGCGGTGTTTCGTCCTACGAGAATCTCGTCGCGAGCAAGTTCCGCGATTCAGCGGATCAGAGACGGAAGTCTTCGTGCGATCTAACGGACGAGGTCAGAGAATCTTCCAGGTGGATCACCGGGGCGGAATCTTCCGATTCCGAAGACGACGAGCGACGTTACGATTACTTCGATTCTTTGAAAGTTCCTAGAGCAACTCGCAAGCTCGCGGATCGAAGATCCTCCGACTGCCTTCTGTCCGTCGTCGCATGCGAGAGGTCAAAGGAGTCGCATGGCGACGCGGAAGATCTCGAACGGGGCTCCTTCGAGACGACGCCTTGCCGCGTCGCCGACGAGGAGATCTCTGTCATGGTCAAAGCGACAGACCGGGAACAAGTGCAAAACGAGATGTCGAATTCCAACGGCAACTCGGAGAGTAGAAGATCGAGACGACCCAGTCGACGCTTGTCGCGACCCGGCATCTTTGACGCCAACGTGGAATCATACGCGTTTGGTAGAAACGTGGAGAACGTCGGGAACAACAGCCCCGAACCTTCGTCTTGCCTTTTGACACCGATCGTGACGATCACGCCAGCACCTGGCAAGCCTGGCACGTTGCATCGAGTGGCCAGCGTACGCAGCACCAGCAGCTACATCAACTGTCTCAAGCACCGGATCAGCAACGGCTCCCTGTTCAGGTATCGCGAGGAGACTCGAGCGGCCAGGATCAGCGCGTTGGTGATCGTAATGGGTCTGATCTGCTGGTCGCCGTACGTGCTGCTGAGCATGCTCAAGAACCTGCCGCAGTACTCGAATCACGTGTTCCCGCACAAGTACGACGTGCTTGCGCTCAGCTTCCTGATCCTCGCTGCCTACGCGAGTCCGTTGCTCTTCGGCTATCGATCCCGACGGGTGAAACGGGAGTTGCGCAAGTTCTTCTGCTTCCATCGCGAGCTCTCGTATAAGAACAATCGCAGCCTGATGGCGAAGAAGGTGCTGAAGCGCCGGCATAGCAGCACTCTAAGCCAACTGGAGATGGATCACCGTTACAACATCTTCAACTGCGTCTACGGCAGGAGCAAGTGGCCCAAGGAGAAGGTGCAGTTCGTCCAGGTGCCGGACACCGCTCTCGCCGTGGAGACTTGCAGGAGCAGCTTCTCCAGCGGCGCCAGCACACAGATCTCCAGCACGTCCACGGAGGAATGTTGAATCGCGATGGATCTCGCGAGATTGCGCGGAATCTTACGGATCGAAATCGCGAGAGAACTGATTCCTTCGATGATCGATGCGATGATCGTACGAGAGAAGGAGTACGCGCGATGCAGAGGGAGGCGGCGTAAATTGTTCCTGCGTTTACGCACCTGGTACGAGCTCGTCGAGGGACTTCGAGCGATCGAGACAATAAGTAGGAAGAAAATAAGTAACGCGGCTGGATAAGAAAGAGACAGTTTGCGCATGTTTTCGGTACGTGGGTCGGCATACTTTTGCAGTTCGTCACGGCCTTTGAGTGTTCCAGAGACACCGTCGCCTTTTATTTTCGGACAATACGGTGTGAATGAGACCGAGTGACGCGAACGCTTGTGTACCGAGCAGTCGGCGGTCCGTCTCTCCTTGCGTTCTCAATTCCCCTACGTGCGAATTCAATTGTCGCGTCAAGCGCGTTTTTCTTCCGACAACACATTCTTACGCCTGCGCGTATAACGAGGTCCGATTTGGCAGAATATAAAAGTGCAAGGACGCAATCGGACGTCAAAATCTGGTTTATTTTGTAAACGGAGCGCGCGAGTTTTGGAAACTCGGCCGAAATATCGCATCATCGCCTTTGCGCCGTAATCAAAACAAAGCGCGCGCACAAACGCTGTTGCGTCTCGCGCGGATTGGCAAATCGGCGCGCGAAACCGCTATTCGTCAAACGGAAGTATCCGTTTTAGTATTAAGAGCATTAGCGCGCTGAGTCGTCAGGTGTTAGCCGGCTCGAGAAGTATTAGAGTTCGCCGAACCCGAAAGGAGGCTTTAGTCTTAACGCTTATTTACGCACTGCATCCACACGTACTTTCTCCTCTCTCTCTCTCTCTCTCGCTCTCTCTCTCTCTCTCTCTCTCTCTTTTCCCTCCCTTCGTCTCCTATCTGCGTCTGCCGATGTAATTGCGGCAGCATCGTCCGGCACGCGCAGGTAGTTCAATCTAGTTGCAGCGGCGTGCACTCTTATGCTGCTATTTATTCGCAGAAAGTCGACCATGTGTCGTCCGTACGGCTCCGTATGTAAATATGTACACAGCATTTCTCATGACAAAACCCCTCGTCGAGTGGCGTCGCCGTGCCCCGACGACGAGGGGATACATCCCGCGACTCCTCACCCTCCCCCGCGATTATTACTTTTGTACATTACAAGTGTAGAGACTCGTTTATTTATATTAAATAATTTGTACATAGAAAAGTGGACGGCGAATCTCAAGCGCTGCTAATCCCGTACATATATAGAATTACTCGCATCCTGTGTAGCGTTTCATCAGCGTGGTCCGTACGTATAATAGTAAAATGTATGATACGTCATTACCGTTTTGTATTATCCGCCATGGTGAACTCGACAGGCTGTCTGTGACATGTGATAACACCAAAATATTAGCCACTTAATATACTATTATTAGATTAATATTAATTTATGTGACTTTCTCAATAAAACACTTTTTGCGAGATGCAATCTGAGCTGAGTACGTGAATGCGCGCGCGTGTGCGTGCGTAAACCGCTTTGTAACACACTTGGATCACACTCCATCCTACGAGACGCTCCTAAAAGACGCAGACCGTAAATTGCTATCTTAAACTCTTTTAGCAGATAGCAAGATTTCCATGTTTATCATTTTTCTCTCTCTCTCTCTCTCTCTTTTTATTTTTTTTTTTTTACAAAAGTACACCTGGTGCTCTCCTCTTTACAGACATTCTATTTTAAGAACGCAAAACGTTTCTTGAGGATCGTCGGAGTTTACCGAGCTTTTCGTAAACTTCTTTATCAAAGTTCTTACGTAATCCGGTGTGCGCGCGTGAACTGTTTTGCAACGCGCCGTGCTCAAACAAAACAGAGCTCTTAATTATCGCAGTTGTCGCCTGGTAAATCGTGCTCTGGCTCGGCGTGAGGAACTTTAACCCATTAACGTCTGATCGAACGATTGAAAGGCGGAGAAAAAAAATAATCACAAATATGCCTGGTATTTTTCCACCATAGAGAGAGACTTAAATTGAATCAACTTCAATCTATCGATGATGGGGGATCAAACTTTCTGTGTGACAAATCTCCGATCGTCGTTAATGGGTTAATGCCAATCTTTAGCTACGCGACTCGTGCCTGACCCGGCATAGCTCGAAACACTATTTACATTACACTCTTTGGAGCAAGAGCCTCTTCCAGCTCATAACCGAGACTGTTCGTAGATCGGCGGCCGCGCCGGAAACGGCGGCAACTCCAACGTTGGCAATTGGCCATCGTCGTTGGTAAATGTGCTATTGTCGTACGCCGGCGGAGCTTCCTTGTCCACTTTCCTCTCCGCCTCCGCGGGACCGTCCATTAGGAACATGGTGAGGAAGAACATAATGGCACCTACGTATAAAGTATCATGATAATGTCGTTCGAATACTCGCTCTCTACCGTGAGAGCTAGAAATTTACCAGAGCAATTTTAATGACCGTTTCGTGGCCGTATTTAGATATCGTCAATGTTGATGCAAATATGGTAACAGTATCGAGAGTTGATCTTTATAAAAGTCACCGGAACTTTTGTGAAAAGCTGACATAAGCGGATTGTACACTGAGAGAAATCGTTTGGTAGTATAGTGATCAAATGAATTTTATAGTTACTGGTACCAAAAACTTTGTTACATTTAACAAAAAAAAACCAAAAACTTTTTGTAATTTGTTGTATGAAAATCATTATTTGATTAAGACTACAAATTGTTTGGTCAAAACAACTATATATTTAGTTACTATCACTATAAAATTCATTTGATCAATAATCAATCAAACTTTGGTTTATTTTACAAAACATTTCTCTCAGTGTACGGCGACAGTAAGAATTCATATCCTATTCCGTTACTTACTGAGACCATAGAAGCCGGCGTAATAAATATACAACGATTCCCGGAAACCAATGGCCATTCTGGTGGGCTCGACGAGAATTGGTAAGTTTCCGCCGATATTATTCATGACGAACAGGAAAACGCCGACGGTGGTCGATCGTAGATTCAGAGGAACGATCTCGACCACGACAGCGAATACTATTCCGAACCACATTTCGGCTGCAAAAACAAAAAGAAAACCGATAAGATCGTCGAATTCAAAGGCGATCGCTGTATAAAACATCGATATTTTATCGAATATTTGAATTGGATTTAAAGTTTTTAATTCCGTCGTGTCTTACCGAAAAAATAAGAGATTCCCAGCGTGATCATGGCCCAAAGAGGATTGAAGTATACCGAGCCGAATGCTCCAGGAGTCGCGATTATCTGGCTGATCGCCAGACACGCTACACGTGAACGAATTCCCATTTTCGCCACGATTTTGTCGCTAACTATCCCGCCGACCACGACGCCGATACTACCGATGACGATCGTGACGGCGAAAAGCCACCAGCCGAGATCGTAGTCCGGGAAGTAGTCTCTATAGTACAGATCGCAATTGTAGGCGAAGCACATGCCGCCTGAAAAAGAAAGTGACAATTTAATTCCGTTTGTGTAAAGCGGTACGCGATTGAAAAAAGCTTGTGGTATAAATTGGAAGTGAATCGCTTGATCAAAGAGGGAAACAGATTTGCTGAAAAGGATTTTCCAAAATGTAAAAATAGTCTTTCCTTGCGCTGTGATTTGTAAATTTATTTACGATGAAATCAAATAACTTTAGATAATTAAAATAAATTTAATTTAAAATTTTTTAAATTAATACTGAACACTTTGTTTAATAAAACTAAAATCTATGTTCGAATCTCATCGATCTAAAAGAAGAGTTAAAATCTGAACGATAATTAAATCTCTCCTTGACGCTTCGAAATTAAATATATTTCAGGGCTGGGTAGTAACTAATTAAAAAGTTAAAACTTAAATAATAGAAATTAATAACTTTTAACTTAGTTAATTTTAAATGATTTGATTTTTAACCTTAACTAGTTATTTTTGAAATATATAAATTTTGATTTATTAATTTTTTTCTTAAGTTAAAAATGTATCTATGTAAAAAAGAATTTATGTATCAATGTAAAAGAAAAAGTACATTCCTACATTAAAAAAAAAAACAATATTTCTTTGTTATTTCATATAAACTTAATTTACAAATAAAATATTAAATTTGTGTGATGAGCCCATATTAAAGTTGTTTTGAGTAATCTAAAACAATTATACTTTTAGTAATTTAAAATTTAATATGAATAAATGTTTGTCAAAAAATTAACTTTTAATTTAACTTAATTTAATCTTAATGTAATTGTTAACTAATTAGTTTTTTTTTTATATAACTTTTAACGTAACTAAAATTTTATAAGCTATTAACTTAAGTTAATTAAAAAAATATATTAACTTATTTAGCCTTACATAAAATTTTACATAAAATAAGCAGGGTTGAATAATTTAATATATTTTTTACTAACTTAAGTTAATAGCTTATAAAATTTTAGTTACGTTAAAAGTTATATGAACAAAAACTATTTAGTTAAAAATTACATTAAGATTAAATTAAGTTAAATTAAAAGTTAATTTTGACAAACATTTATTCATAGATTTTATTAATTTTAGTTTTATTAAACAAAGTGTTCAGAGAGAAGAGAGTGGGTGTCGCGGCGAGGCGACTTCGTCGGATTAGTGCAACTCGATTGAATCGCTAATGTACCCTCGATATATGTATCTCAATCCTTTCGCTTCAAGGTATTGCCCTTTACCGCAATGTCTGATGCTGGCGGCGAGACATAAGAGAATAATGCGCGGTTGCAGTAGCACTTTCCAAATTGATACTCGCGCCCTGTCGCTGACCGTTTCCTCTCCGATTGTCTTTCTTTCCGGTTCGGTTAGCGTCAGAGCAGTGAGGACGGCGATGATCAAGCCGATCACTCCGGCTCCGTAATAACAGATCCTCCAACCCTGCCGATTAACAGCTCAATCTGATTATATTAAATCTCAATTGTTTTTATATCGTTTATTCGCTACAACGACATAATTGGCCTTTTTTTTAATTAATATGCATAGAACAGATTTTTAGAGTTCTTATTACTGACAAAGTAACATAATTGAGTTTTTCTAAAATTGAAAAGGAAAATGGAAAAGGAAATTTTGCATGAAGAGTATAATAAGTCAAAGGGATTGCTCTTAAGATATTTATTTTTATAATGGGTGAGAATTCAGTACACTAAATGAAGAGCTAATAATACTTTTATTAGCTTTTCATTTACAATCAGATATTACGCCAAAACTAATTTTTTAGAAAACCTTGTTTTTTGAATTTGCGTCGTTGTAGCAAATGAGCGATATTTTTTTATATTGATGTTTAATTAATCGCACTGTCAATATTGCGTCAGAGTTTAATCTTAAAAATTCAACTTGTATTTTTTCATATTATCGGTGGAAGTTCCGTTAATATTATTGTCAAGGCAATTCGATGCAATTCATCATGATCTTCATTGTGCTTTCTTACCGCGCGGAAATGATACCGGGATGCAATGTATGGTATATCGAGCAATTATTCATCGGAACACACGTCAGCTTTGGAAACAAATACAAGAGAGAGAGAGAGAGAGAGAGAGAAGGGGAGAAGAGAAAAATAATACAAAGGAGACAATGTCGAGCTCACCAGATCCCAGGCGTTCAGTCGAGGCACGTATCGACCGACCGGAAAGGCGATGCCGTAACCGCCGTAAATGCCCCAATTGAAAATGGACATGACGAGGCCTCGCTGCTTTTCCGGGAACCAGTCTGACAGAAGACCAGTCACCAAAGGATTGCATCCCGCCTCTCTGCAACATTTGTTCGGATTTTAAAGTAACAAAATCGGCGCGTTCAATCGTAATCCGTTCGTTCGTTTAGCGAGCGAACGACCGGAAGCGGAAGCGCCGTTATCATTACCAAGACTTACCCCGCCGCCTGGACCATTCGCAGAATAACGAGCTGCCAGTATTCCGTCACGGCACCGCTCAAGGCGATCGCGACGCTGAATACCAGAGTGCAGACCGCCAGTAGTCTCACTCTGAAACGAGAGGAGAAGAGCGTTAGGGATAGCTCGGCTTTGGAATGTGTGCACTGAAAAAAAAGACTGGTTATAACTACCAAATATATAGTGAAATAGTATCAATTAAATATTTGGTCAATGTAATCAAAAATAATTTTACTTTTCTAAATATTTAATAACTTATATCAGATTTGATAATACGGGAGACCAGGGCTATTCGTTGCAGTTTTTTTTTCTTTTGCGTTTCCTGAGTCCTGTATTCATTTAAAAAAAAAAAAGTTGGACGNACAATGCCGTTATAGATAAAACACGGAAATGTACTTGCATTGAACTACATATAAAAATGTCGACCAGTGCCAAGTATATATATATTATATATATGCCATAAGCCCGGGCTAATTCGTAATCAGTTCGGGAATATTCTGAAATTTGTGTTTTAAGATGATAAAATGTAAAAAA